>PNEQ01110216.1:78491-139287 GCA_003012365.1 Medauroidea extradentata
ATTTCGAAAATAATTTTTCCAAAATGAACTAATATCTCTATCACAAAATCGCTACATTGTTTTGTCACTAATACATCAAAGTTTCTATCTGAATTTTTCCGTTGCAATGAACACAATGGATTTTTAGATTCTTGCACCCAAAGTATCACATATTTTAGCATGAAAATGAGCCAAAATGGCACAAAATAGTTTTTTTTTACTGGCAAACGACTCATTTTTTTTAAAGCCTACATATAATTGTGCATAGTATGACTTCACACGCTCTCAATTTTTTTCAACCCATTTGGTTGAAAACTTTTTGAGTTTTTTGCACCAACGTGAAAAAAACTACCGGGCATGGCCTTAAGCAAAAGTTGAACCAAATGCAACTTCTTAGTACTAAAACTTGCCTTGTGTATCTGCTTATCTCTATGTGAGACTGTAGCTAGTCAAAACTGAAGTACATTAAAGTTAACTCTTGTGTTTAATACTGTGTAACTGCTTATGTCAATTGAAACTCATCCTCAAGGGGGTTGTGTCATTGTTGCAGCTGTGGAACACATACCACAGACCAGGCGCTGTGTTGCCAGCTCTCAAGAAAACACTGTCTGACCTGGGACTCGACTATCTAGACCTCTACCTCATACACTGGCCCTTCGCACTCAAGGTCAGTCCACATTCAGCACTGTCATTATAATCCCTCCTGACTTTCTGTAGTAACCCTTGCAGTAACTGTGTACATCATTAAATGTAAGACTGCGCCCACTCCACAGTGCCTTGCACATCACATAAAATAATAATTTATTGTCTGAGGTTAACTCACAAGAAAACTAACGTTCAACGAATGTCGCGATATGTAAATGTCAACCCTATTTGCTGGTGAAGTAAAATAATTATTTAGTTAGTACAGCTGTACAACAAACAATAAGAATCACAGCACAATTCCTTCATTTGTTCCAATATTTTAACACTACAGCGATTAAATTCTAGTTGCAATCATACAACTCAGTACTGCCAACCTCTTAAGTTAACAATTTATCACTAAACGAAAAAATGGGTAATAACAAGAATCTTATTAAGAATGGCCAATTTGATCAGTGAGCTAAACAGTAGGAATTTTTTCGCCAATTATTACATATAACAAAATAATAAATAAAATTTTCCTCAAAATTAATTAAAGTATATATATTATGTTTACATACATGTTAATTTATATACGTCAACCTATTCGCGATATGTTTTTTTCAAAATTAATATCTACGTGGCAATGGTAAAGATGTTTATCAGTCTTGTGGAAAAAAATAAATATTTCTTCTCACTGATATGCATTATAGGTGTTTATACCTCATTGTTGCAGTCGGCTTGGCTATGAAACGAATGTCTTGCACAGAGGAAATGTCCTATGTAACTCATGCAGCTAAAGAGGCTGGCCAGATACTACTTATTCATTTAGAAGTCTTCGCGTGATGCTTTTCTCCTACTGGAGGCAAATAACAAAAGTAGCAATAAGGATTATATCGGTATGCAAGTCACCAATAATGCGACCTTAATGCAGAGAATACTAAGTTGGCACATAGTATTTTCGTGTCCGCTTTTTTACTGGAGCGATTCAATAAGTGAACTACAAAATTTATGCTGTGAAATTGTAGGATAGGTCAAATTAGAGCCTTTTGCGTTTCTGTTTTACGAAGCAAGTTGATTTCCAGATATAGCAATCTGAAAAATACGGCTTCAGCCGTTTTGATGCGTCCCAAATAAAACTTTCTGATATATATGCCGTACTTTAAGAAAACATAGAAGTATATTTTGAAGTATGATTATGTTTTATACATAAAGAAATTGGAAACACATTGATTAGTTTTGCGTAAAAATTAACACTTTAGACACGCACCAGTACCACTCTAATATGCAGTTAATATAAAAGAGAAAGAGACAGTGATGCCCAGTTATCAGACTACTGAATTGCTGTGTCGATAACATGTTACGCCTGCCGTATAGACAACACTCATGATAAATGTGTGCTGCAAGCTGTAAGCTACAGGCGCCGGGTTGATAAAGCGAGCTCACCACTGGTGCGTTATTTGTTATTTGCGATCCACGAATTTTCCCACTAGCCGAAATTTTTACCCGCAGAGCATTGTGGGTATGTCGTAATGTGTAAGAGCCCTGAGGCGCAACTTTCCATGTGTCGAAACGATTTCGCTAGAGGAATGGTGGCATTCCGGTATCGGAATCAAAAAACGCTATTTTTTAAAAACACATTATAGTGAAATCCTAATGGTCGGAATTTTGATGCAAAGTGTCGAAATAAATCCGCCTGCCAAGTCGGTGGCGGAATCTCAATTCCGATAGAGATATGGGCTTTGTTCAATAGTTCGTGGTTGTTGAAGCCAGAGAATGGATCCTACGAAAATAGTAGGCAATGACACAGAATTTGTTTTAACAGGAAGGAGATAAACTATTTATATATTAAAATTGATTTAAAGAGAGATTTTGCGTAGTAAAATATACACGTGGAAGGTGTACCAAAACGATAAAGGCAAATACTTTAAAGAATGTTTTCTGGTGTTGTTCTGTTAAAACAACTTACTGCAACGGTGTAAAGTAAAAACAAAAAATAGTTTTCTCTGCAGTCGTGTAATACGAAACAGAAAATGCAAAAAATTGGAAATATACTTTTGTATATTATTTAACCTTAAAGCGATCTCATTATAATATCGAATATTTTATTTTATACGTATAACATTTTTGAGATAATATATTATGCAAAGTTAAAAATTTATTACGAACGACACTTCGGTTTATAAAAAAATCAATCAATCCGGATTGAACTAGGAGTGGACTGAAGAAACTTGATTCAAATTTTACTTTAAACACGTTCCTACTGGACTGAAGTAAGAGTGGAGTGAGTAATCCAGTCCAGTTGGCGAGGTGGACTAAAAGTGTAGAATCTAGATCGAAACGATTTATTTAAACTCTCATCGGACTTAACTAAATAAAGAGGACGTGGTTGCCATACCGAATCGTTTCTTTGCTTATGTAAGAGGTTAGAATCGTCCTGGCTAGCTAAATAATACTTTTTAATATTGTAAAAATACTAGAAAGTGCCAAATAAATCAAAATAAATATTGTGAGGAAAAATTCAAAACAAATATCTAACAAATGTTCTACACTTTCCTTATTTGACAGTCATTTGTTCTGTAGTTCAATGATTCGCTCAGAAATGTCTCTAGAGACAGATTAAGTCCGTGTTTACATGTAAATCTGGGGCGAATTTTACTATAAACGCATTTCAGTCTACTTTAACTTTAGGTTTGCTCAATGTTGAATCCAGTCAAAGTTCAGTCCAGTCCGGAAATTTACCATAAATGTACCACATGATTTATAATGTCCCGTACAATTCCAAAATCTAGATTTGTACCCACCGAGTTTAATCCTCAATTTCCCAGTCTGTGCTGTCTCTCAACGACCAGGCCTTCTTCACTTCGTTAGTATCTTTGTCATCACTGTCGGATCTTAACTTTTCGGTAGTAGTTGCAGCATCCATATTCAGGGTGCAATAAATAACCAGACACAGCATAAGGTACTATAAGTCTGTAATGCGCCTCAGATCCCTAGCATACTAACAGCTGTACGCTGCTATGTAGTTTCAAACAAAGCATTTGTACATACCAGAGACGTTTACTAATAGTCACTTGGTTAACACGAGCAGAGTAAAATTTAAACTCGAGGCGTTTGCGAAGTTACCCTGTGATTCAAGTCACATTTTCTTGCCACATAACCGAGAATACCTAGTTTACTCTATCACAGTTGACTTCCATAAACCCCCGAGAGGAATGCGTGTGTTTGTACGCAATGTGTACAGCTCTGTTTAACAATCTGGCACGTGTTGCTTACATCTTGCAGCACAGAACTGCTGAGTGTGTTACCTACATAGCAGGGGTAACAATTTTTTAGTCGGATAAACGCAACGTTGTCTCGAACATGGTTAGATCCTAAACAAGGCCCGTGCAACAGTGCCTATATTTTCACTAGCAGGAAGCGCATGTGTACTGTGTTTAGTGTCATCTGTGGACGCCTAGTTGCTGGTCTTCTATTTTTATACACGTGGGAAACGTCATCACGGTCGTTACTGTTGAATTCGATGAAAAATAAAAAGCGTATGTGTTTAACAAATCTTTGTTGATCCAATTATTATGTTGCTAAAAGTAATATTGAAAAGTTGTGAGAAAAAATTGTAAATAGTAGCTTGATTGTAATAATTTTTCAAATATTTTCATTTATTCCTGAACCTGATATTATTATGCAATACTATTCGTTGATGTTAATGAGGAGTACTATTGTAAAAAATGTATCTCATGAAACATTTTCCTGCTTATCTTTAAAAACAGAAAACAAAAGCAGCACACTTATTTACAAACATAACATTAATTTGATGAATCATAGTCTGGTTTGATAACACATGTCTTAGCCAAGAAAGGAAGAGGGAACTGCCTAACATTCCTGTATCACCAAATAGAAAAAAAAATGTTTTAGACACATTCAAATTATGTCTGTGTTCTAATGAATGTTACAGGATAAATATTCCGAACTCACTTAAACTTAAGTTATGCTTAGCAAAATACACAGCTGACAAATTTCCTTGGAATTATCATAATACAGAAAAAAACAAAAGGCATATTACTTTGTTTCAAATTTAAGGCTTGGCATTTCGTATATAACATACAATAATGTAAGTTTTTCTGCAGTAAAGATACTTCAATATTTTCAGTCTCGGTTTCACATGGCTTCGAAATAGCTTCACGATGCACAACTTTATTTTTTATTCTTAGAAAAAAATTTTCCTTGTAGCACTATTTTTCTTACACGTTGTTCTTGTGCGCCCTGACCGGCTTTGAAGACCTGGTCTCTGCACGCGAACTGCAGCTAAAGTTACTTTCGATGTTGTAATATTTAGCCGTAAGAGGGGTGTCAGACAATTTTATGTATTTTCAGTTTTTGAGCCATTATATTTATTCAAATCGTATATCAAATTTTTCTCTTTGACAAGGCATAGGTCATACTCTTGGTAAACTGCTTGACATAAATAGGCCTAGCAATGGAATATTTAACTAATTTGTCATGTAGGATCATTGCAAGAAAATTCTTGGAAGTTTGCCTACAACTCTTTTGCAATGATTCTACATGAGAAATTAATGAACGATTACATTATTATTTATATCATGCAGTTTACGAAGAATACTTCCTATGCTTTGTCGAATAGAAAATGTTGATATTACAATTATAATAAATGTTGTGGCACAAGAACTGAAAATGACCTCTACTTAATTTGCAGTTACGGACAGTGGTGCCCGAATGGTCAGACCATTTGCCACAAACCAGGGCGATCTGGTTCGATATCCTGCGGGTATGTTCCCGAATTTTCACACGCAAGAATCGTGCCGGACGATAGGGTCTCAGAAAATTATTATATAATTTTAATCAATCGAGATATGTGTGTATCGCTTTGTAAGTTAACATTTTATGTTTCGTTTTATTCATGTGTCTTAAATAATATTACTATTCAATATTACTAGATGCGAGTAGACGAATTTAAATTTCAGGTTTAATTTGCACCCGCTTTGAGGAAAGTAGGCTTCATCAATTATGCCGGTAACTTCTTGTTTTCTATCAGATAATTTGTAGTTTCCTGCCAATATATATTACAAACAAAGCCACATAGATTACATTCAAAGTATATATACTCAAAAGTTTACGTCAAGTCACAATAAATAATACTTTTTTTAAAATCAGTATTCTAGACTAGATGGCTCCTCAAAAATCCTTACTTTATTGTGGGCCGCCTATACCAAACTACTGTATCATAATTTTCGAGAACGTATTATTGCACAGATACAAATTGTCGCTTTATCTATTGCTTAATTTTATTTACGGTTAACATATATGTACAGTGCATTGACGAACGTTTAAATCTCACACTATGTGATTGTTTTCTATACCGTAATAATATTTATTAACTACACGAAATAAATAAAAATCACATTTTGAAATTTTAATTCCTATAAATCTGCTATACTTCGAATGACGAGGAAGAAGTATGAAATTCGTCAATATTCAACATATAGCAATCTAAAAGCATCCTTTGTCGAGAGGTTCAACAAGATTGTAGAGGAAAAATGTGGCGATATTTCACAACAAAGGGAACTTACTGATTGCTAGACATTTTGACCCAACTCGTTTGTTAATATAATGTAACAGTTCTCATTGCAGCACATATGAATCCAGAATATGTTAAGAGTGACAGTTTGCTTCGTACTATGTACTCAAAAAGGAATAATAAGGACTCTCGAAAGCCTTTCGCTATGGTTGATGACGTCGTACAAATCTCAAAAAGGAAAGGCGTATTTCAAAAATTATTAGCTGCGAACTGATAGCCAGAACTCCTTCGTGTGACACATTCTTATGCAGTTACTTTGTGTGTTTTCTTCCTGCAAAATATAATATTAAGACATATATTTATGTCCTACATGTGCACAGAAAATAAGCAAAGTTTATTTGAAAACTATTTTTTTATGTAAATAAAAACACAGTATATTTCTAGTTTTGTTAAAAGCATAGAAAGTAATTTTCACTGCTCAAATGTTAACATAATTCTAAAACATTTATAATATGTATTTTTATTTAAAACTCATTTTATTGTTAAGTATGCCAGTGCCATTGTTATAATATTTGTGCATACAATGTTGCATGTTGTATTAAATACGATGTTATGTTACTAATGTTAACATACTGGAATACAATACAAACTTTGGTTTGTATTTCTTGTGCTACACTAACAGTGCAAGTGCATTTAGTATAGTGACCTCTCACTATTTAAACATATAATAATTTTTTCTTAATTTCTGTCTACTCTTACTTGCAAAGGATAATGTAAATAAAATTGTATTAAAACTTTTTTAATGTCCAGCAAGATTGAAAGTATTTTACAGCATGGATTCGTTAGGCTTTTTAAAAGCGTAGCATTAGTCTACGTTAATAAATCAGTTTGTATTAAGGCCATGCTCCATTGTTTCTATTAGTTTCGATATAATTATTATTGAAGCTTAAACGAGAGCAGGTATCACAAATATGTCCGGCAGTTTTGTTTAAAATGGTTTTGCCGTGACAGCATTTTTTTTAAAACAACAAACTATACGGTTTCTACTAAAAAGCCGAGTATTAAGAATTTATTTAATTAATTATTTAACTAAAACCGTAGTGTATAATACCATGACACAATCAGCCAACATTGAGAAGTCGATTTTAAACAATACTGCCAAACAGATTTGTAATATCCGCTCTCGTTTAGGCGTAAAATTAATATCTAAAAAGGATCAACAATAGGTCATGTCCTTAAGGGGTATAAAAATGTAAGACGTCGAACAAACGACTGGAATACACATCCATCGATAAAATCTGAACTACTCGGCATAATTCCATGAGACTGTTTTGATGAGTTATTTCATTTGTGGACGTCTGTTCATACAGCGCTAGGTGGTAGTATTCTTTACTTTTCGAGTAAAAATTTAAAAACTGTTTTTAGAAAAATAATTGCTTGATGTCACAAAATCCATAAAAATGGAAAACTTAATTTTTTTAAAACTTTTTATTGTGATAATATCCAGACCCCTGAAATAAACAAATTTAAAATTAATCCAGATTTGATTTTTAAATAACTTTAACATCCATCAAGTTCTGTGCGAGAGGTTTTGGGATAAAAAGTGTTATTGACGTCACACCAATCGTAGTTCTCAGCCAGTTTCAAAATCTGCGAATTTTGCTTACTTACAGAGTTTGTGAATTAATTTATTAGAAACATAAATTTAATAGGCCTCGACGTCATACACACGTGTAATTTAGAAATACTTCTTAACACTAGAGTTACTATTAGAGATATACACGGCACACGCGTGTTCCCTGTTAATTTTGCCGTGTACTCAAGCTGCATAACAATGACTAGTGTTTGCGTAGATATCTTGTGATATGTTTGGCGAGAGAGAACCACCTCACTCGAGTCTAGAATGTACTTGAAATAAGCCAGTCATCTTCATAGACTGCTGGTTATTGAAGTGTAACCTTGGGTCTTCTCGAAGACGCAGTGTCATCCTCCTTCCTTCTCCCCGCGGACACAGTGCAGTGCACACTACGGAGGAAAACTCGTATGCTGTTCCTGACTTGTACCAACATTTATACGTCTACACTAAGGAGTAACAAATTATTAGAAAACCGCTAATCGCACAGGAACTATATATGTTTAGGAATAACATATAAATAATATTATATGTGCTTGCCTATTTCAAGTTCACCACTATTCACTAAAGCATATTTTCTAGCAGCCGAAAATGGGAGTTTTCGCAGTTCTTATTTAGGTAGGTAAATATTTGCGCACAATGTGTTAAAATATATAGGTGTGAACAATACATCTTCGTCAATAATAATAATACGTAATGAAATGATATGGCCGCCACTGAAAGACTTAAAGGCTAGGGAGAGGCGTGTTGCGCATGCTATCTCGCCCTTACTGCTTCCGCACTTCCAGGCTTAGAACCCACGAAATACGTTCACCAAGACTTCCATCTTAAACAAATTATTCTTGGTATAATTATTACTGAGCATTGCACTATCATGTAGTTACACATAACTGCTTTTTGTACGTGGCTGTCAACCCATCGTATTAATTTTAAAGTTTCTGAACTTTTTGGACAAGGTAAATTTTATGGCTTGTCTAAGGTTCTTATGTTAGGTTAGTTGGCTAGCTTTATACAAGAACCATTACTAGGTACGTTTCAGACACGGTCGTAGAAGAACAGGTCTGGACACTTGCCTGGATATTTGACCCCCTTGTTGTTTGGCTGTAGTTCACTAAGTTACCGACAATATTGTGTTTTATTGGCGCTGATGTTACGGCGGTCGGACTAAACTCCGCCCACTTCCTTTCCGCTAAGATAAACAACTTATCAAAACGTATTTTTTATCAATTTATGAAATGCTTTCTTTGCTCTCAAATTTAAGAAAAGGCTCTAGCAATCTTTATTTACTTTATAAATTTAACAATGAAAAAAAGTTGACGGAGTTTGAGTCCGACCGCCCGGAAAACAGCGCAAAAAAATACGGCATTCTCGGTAACTTGACGAACTACAGCCAAACAACAAGGGGGTCAAACAAAATACATTGTTAGATAGGCGAGTGTCCAGACCTGTTCTTCTACGACCGTGGTTTCAGATTAATATGGGAAACGTAGCAGTCTGACCAAATCCACATAACGCAATGTTAGCTGTATCAGTGTTCTCGCAGGCTAATGCAAGAAGACAGCTTATTTAGTACTGAATCACAGCTCTTCCAGAGAGAATCCTTGAGAAATTATCATAATTATGATGTCATAAACTTTAAAGTACGCATGCAAATCTTTAGGACCTCAAATGTTGTGCAGTCGTAGATCCATATTCGCGATGAATTTTTTTATATAAATTTATATTAAAAATATTTTTTATTTAAGATTGCATAACTCAATTATTCTGTAGTAATACGTAGGTACCATGCAGTAAAAATTGTGTTATAGCGTATTGTACGCATTATTTGGTATCAATTTCAAAATTAGGATTTTTCCATTACATATCAAGTATGTGGACAGTAATGCTGTAAAATGGATTGCGCTGAATTCATGAATGTTTAACAGTAGACTACATTATCACGTCATGCTGGCTGATTTTCTTGGAGCGGGCCTATGAATCCCGCCAATACTGCATATCATCTTACTAGAAATCAAGGAATCTCCATCTCCCCGCAATTTCCCGTCAACCGTAAGAAGTCCTATTATTAAAAAAAATGACACGGAAAGCTGCAGGTTGCTTATGTTGGTCCATGCTTGGTGAAAATTTAACTAAAACTCGACGTCAAACATGCTCAAAATAGAAAAGCTGGAGCTAAACTTGATTGACTGGCGACTCGTAGCGACACGGAGGTCGACTTGGCCATATTTAAGATTGGTGATCCCGAGTCCCAGCGATGTCATCAACACGTACACCAAACTTCCAACGAAGGTACAAACTTGCCAACGGGTAATCCACAGAACTATTGAGGATGCGAAACTTTTCTTCATCACTGACGACATTTTCATCGATGGTAAAATTGGCCTGCATAGCAAGTGAGATTTCTTTCGCTGCTAGTGGGATTCATTTGCATATTTCATAAGAGTCGTCTTCGTCTGCACTGGTGATGAAATTCGACTGCATTACTGGTGAGATTTGTCTGCATCGCTGCCAATTTATGTCTACACGAGATAAAAGTAAAACTGAATGCATTAAATGTCTGTAGACGTATCGCTGATGGTTTGTATAGAAATTGTGCTATATATTTGCATATTGTGCAGTAAAAACATATACTGCATGGCAGAAGGGGGGGAAAAGTTATGGGCTTCAAATGGCACGGGAAGAAATGGGCATTTCTGTAACCTGCCATATTGGTGGCCCTAAGCTTGCTTGGACCAAACATGATTATAACTTATTATAGAGAGGGATGAAAAGCCGATATGCTGTTTATACAAGGACCACTAGTTAAGGATCACCATTGACAATAGTTTTTGTGATACAAGCATTTTTTTTTATTTATTTAACAATTGTGGCATCGTCTACGGAGAGTGCCAAACTTCATTAGTCACACCAGCTAATTAAAAATTTTTCTGGTTAAGTTAGATTGTTCGCAAACAGTACATGTGGTTCGACATATTTTTTTTCAAATACAGGTAGGTAATCAAAAAAAAAGTGAAAACAAACGAGATACGTCCAATGTCAAAAGTTTACGACGACGACTGTCTTAGATGCGAGTTTCGTAGTCGTTTGTCGGCAACTGTCGTGGTGTCCACATTTGGCAGCCATGGAGTGTTGCGTGGTTGCAGGAAGGACCGGAGCTGTTTCCTCAGGAGAACGGCAAGGCGGCCATAGTTGACCAGGACTATGTGGAAACATGGAAGGCAATGGAGCAGCTGGTGGAACAAGGCTTGGTGCGCAGTATCGGCATATCCAACTTCAACAGTGAGCAGGTGAAGCGTGTGGTGGATGCGGCCAAGATCAAGCCAGTCACCAACCAGGTACTGTCTTCACGCCAGTGTGGCCAACAATTGTGTGTTTCATTCCAGCACTCCCTTGGATATTCAAAGTATAATACTTTTAAGTTTTCAAAATTAATACTTGCCTTAAAACTCCTCATTTTTATGACAAAAACAATTATAAAAACAAGTATGATTGGCATTACAAGACCATAAAGCAAGCCATTTGTTTGCCGACATTGTCGCATAGATTTTGCTTTTTTGAACATCTTTCCTGTTCTTCACAGCATGATACTTATTATTTAAGCATTACCAAGTTTTTTCCTTTAGCATAAGTAAAATAAACCTAGAAGTAAATTTGCATTGAGTTTGGCTTGTATATTTAGAACTGATCAAAAGTAACTAATTTTCATGTTATTCGTCAAGTGGGCGGGAATACTTACGTTTTGTATAACGTGGAATAGTAAGTTATTTTCTTTTGGCTGTTATAAAACATACAGAATGAACACCACGATAAAACCAATTAGATATTGTAAGACAGTACTGTGAATACGTAAAATATTTTTGTATGCTAATTGACCACATATTCTTCAGGAAATTCTTCCTTAAAATTGTTGTGTTCCAATTTTAATCACATACTGTATCAAACTAATGACCTTCCAGCCATTCCACTCAAAGAAATATAAATCACATAGATATGAAATTTATTTTCTGTTCGTGTATTATGCTACCAACACTGAAAAAAACGTATTTCCATTATTAAAAAAAATTAATTATTAGAAGGTTTTTTCTACTTTATTCTCAGAAATATTTCTACTAATATAAGACATTCACGATGTCGGCCACGAGACATACACATCACCTATGTATGGTAAAGTAATAATCTGATGTGTGACCACCTCAAATAATAACATATTCAGTACAAGCTTCAACGTTGATAAGATCACGGAGCAATTATTGATGGTAAAATGCAAAATATGCGCCATATCACTTGTGTGGTTCATGGAGATACTGAACTCTCGAAGTATGATTCCCAAGTAATCTCAGTAGGGTTTACATAGGAAGACATGTTCTGCCAGTCTAGATAGGTAATGACTTATAGAAAGCCATCCTCAAATACGTCTTAATGCATTCGGCAGCATAAACATGGAATACACGCCCATCGTAAACCTGTAAAGACTGGAGTCCAGATAAGGAATTCTTTGTACTGTTGGCGTGTACATCATGACGATACTCAAGGAGGTAAGCATAAGCTCAGCAACGTCCTTGTAGTCCCTGACAATGAATCAACCTCAATTTTGATAGTGTACATTGATGTTAAAGGAATAAGTGCACCAACTCGTAATTTATAAAATGTTCACTACTACCGGCCTTTCAGAAACAGTGTCGACATATTTTTTGTTACTTTCTTTACACTGCACAATTGTCTCCAGCACTTGTTAAATAAAAAAATAGCAATTTAATCTCAGAATATTTATATGCTAATCATTACAAGGGGGACATCTTAGCAACTGCCGTTGCCAACGTAACCTGATGGTACAGTACAAGAGATGTTTTTCGAAAGTGTGCCTATTCTGCTGGAGACGTGGATATGGAGGGTGACATGTGTGGACATGTGTGTGTGTGTGTTCAGGTGGAGTGCCACCCGTACCTGAACCAGAAGAAGCTGCGAGACTTCTGCAAGCAGTACGACATAATCATCACAGCATACAGTCCTCTGGGTAACCCTGGCTCCAGCTACCTACCTCCAGGCACTCCTAACATACTCAAGGATGCCAAGCTGGTGGAGTTGGCCAAGAAGCATGGCAAGTCTGTCGCCCAGGTCATACTGCGTTATCTGGTCAGTTCCCACTTTCAACTATGTTCATACACGTTAGACTCGCATTTGGAAGGACCCAGGTTCTATCCTCTGCTTCGGACACCTTGATTTCAGTTTTCCAGAGTTTCCCTAAATCACTTCATGAGAATACTAGTATGGATCCTTAACAAAGGCCACGGCCGATCCCTACCTTAACTTCTGTTCTAGCGTCAAGTTGTGTGTCAGCCATCTCTAATAACGACGAGATGTAACGACCAATTAAAATAAAATCTACAATTTTCACAACTGTCTGTAATATGATTACTTCTCTTCAGCTGATAGCAAGTTATATATTTAAAACTTCTTAAACTAATTGAATATTAGGCTCTGTTTCGTACCCATCTGAGTATGACGATATAATACTCATTTTGTGTTCTTCACACGTTTCTTCAAACGTAGCTGAATTTCGTTGGTGCCATATGTACATTGTATAAATTGTGTAGTTGTGGGAATATTTTTTGATCTTCAGACCGCTTGGCAATGCACTTTTTCGGTATTTGGAGACTGACTGCTATTTTTAAGATTCACTTACTGTAACCTTGGTGTAACTTGGGACTCTACGTTAGCATTTTCGTTTACACATATAGCAGCCACAACATCAATAAATAGATAATATTATACACTACCAGGAGGTAGCATTAACTAACTGTGTAGTTCCTAATTTAAGAGGCCACGTCAGGTGCTTCAGGCGCATGTATGCAACCCGCATTAACCCCATATAAATCAAGGCTAATTTTACGTACTCTATAGCAATAAGAGCGTTACACATATCAGTTTTATCTTCACGTTTTATAAGAGACAGAGTCGTTCTTATTTTCGCTGCGTTTGCCGAAGTCAAGTACAAAGAATGGTTGCTGCAAATTTTATGAAACTTTTTTTAGTATCATGTTGCTAATGTAACAGTTTCTTATGCTTCATTTTGCAGAACGCAGCTCTGTTAAGAACGGCTGTGTCTTTGATAAAGCGCGAAGATAACGTTTATACGTGTAATACTCTTATTGCAATAGAGAATGTGAAATTAGCCTTGATTTATAAGGAGGTAATGCGGGTTGCATACATGTGCCTGAAAGACTGACACGGCCTCTTAGGAATTCAAAATTGTCGATAACATTTTTTTCAAAGTGTCCTAACTTGTACCCACTGTCTCAAGTATACCTAGTTGACGGTATGTCTTAATTAACAGTGCGACAAAACTTACTTCATAGTATAGTTAGCAACTTTTTAACCACGAGTCATATTTACATCAGTTTATTTGGGTGTTGTAATAACATATAGGTTAAATTATGTGAAATTTATATTAAAAATCTTGTGTTACCATCAGTGTTTAAAGGGTAGTTTGTAAGTATGCGGGTGTTAGGTTTATTTTGAACTTATTGAGTTGAAGAATAAACTTCAAATAGTTAATGTAAATAAAAGCTAAGTTACGAAATATGTACGTGATTTCTTATTCCAGTTTACAGTGTATAGTAACATGTTGCGTTAAACTCAATTAAAATGAACACAAAGGAGCCTTGTTGTTTAAAGTACAACTTTAATCACCTGTGTTAGGATAGAGCACAGTCATAAACGGTCACCATGACGGTAACAACAGACGTGATAAATGGTTTTAAGTCTAGGGCTATAATTTACTCTTGTTATTTATCCTAAATCAGTTTCCAAGACCCTACAGTACTGATACTCTTCAGGATATGTTAATTTGCAATAATGTAACAAGGGAAACATGATGCAGTGTACTGGTACTTTTCGTCTGTGGGGTAACTTTGCGCAATTTTAACCGCACAAAATGAGCTGTGCAGTGTGGTTTTGTATTTAACTCTTTCCTACCGAGGACGTATTTACAACCTACTTGAAAATTATCACATAAACTGATATTGGTATGGTGTGAATATACTCCTCATATGCAAGTATACCCCCGTACACCGTAAACCATTTTATCAGAAGTTAGATCTGTCATAATACTGAAATTTATTGATTTGAGAAATAAGATCTATTTTCGTCAAATTATAGATTAGTAAGTTAATGCTGCTTTCGTGCAATTGAATTGTAGTAGTTTTAAATTTGCGTTATATTCATTTAATCACAAGTTACTTACAGAAGAATTAAGGGGACTCTGTAAACGAAGAAAACGAAACCACGTTCTGTGTTTAGATTTTAGATCTAATACGTTATTTTATAGTAATAACAACATAATATACGTACACGCACACACACATACACACAGACTCACAGTAGTAAGTATTTTTAATTGAAAACATGTTCCCATGGGACTTCTTTAAGTACTGCTTGCAGTTGTGTCCAAAATCCCAAAAATAAATATTTTCTGTCGTAAACGTCCAAATATTTTTAAAAGTAAAATTTGCCCTCGAACAAGAGTCGCGCTGTTTCTAAAGTTAGCATATATTTTAGTAAATATAATTAGTATAATCTACGATGCATTTTGTATTCTATGAAGTAAGTAAGTCGGTAAAAAAAGTCAACGAACGTGATTTTCACAATGATTCCCTTTTTACTGTTAAATACTGGCTTTTAAAAGGCAGCTAAATTTCTAGGACTTTGTTTTAATACACATGGAATATTAAACATGCCACGCCATTTCATAGCAGTTGGAGCAGTGTCACCAAGTCGATGCGGGTTCGATCCTCGGCGGAGTTGGTCCCCGGATTCTCGCATGTGGGAATCGAGCCAGACAATGATGCTGGCCGACAGGTTTTCTCAGGGATCTCCCGTTTCTCCGTTCTGTCCACTGTATATCCTCATTTAATGTCACCCTGCGAGGCAAGCAGATTGCTACGTGCTCCCAGTTGTAACTCTGGATCCAGTGTATGTGATATGCTGACCCTAGAGTACCCTCATCATAGTATACATTCATTTGTGCTTTTTTCATAGATTTCCTCTCAATGACAGTATGTTCAATTCAAAACGGCAATTGTTCAAAATGCCGACACATCTGAAGTTATTATGTCAATTGAGTTTAATTTATAAACAAGCTCAGTAACAAGAAAACGTTGACGTGTCCTTAGTCAGTGATCAGAATCACAATGCAGTAGTATGTTGGTAGTTTTGACAAGTACTACACTTGCTGCAAATATATAGTGGTTTGTTGACAATCTAGAGGTGTGCAGCAACACTTGCAGAAAAACACTGAGGTGAGAATACTATCTATAATAAGACGAATGTTGGTCAGGTTATAAAATTAATATCATTCCTTATATTATTTCATTTAGAAATTTTGCGATACTACTAGGATACTAAGTCAACTTTTTTATGTTTAATATAACTTATATTATTTTTATTATGTAACGCATAGTTGAATGCTGATAGATGTTGATTGTATTGTATCAGGTTAGAATGTGTAGCGGCTGTAAAAATTATCATGTTCATGATGAAATGTACATCACTAAATTACTTGAATTTATTTTCAGGCTTTCGTTTGTTTAACGCATACTTAAATTCTTTGGGGTTTTATGAACTGTTATAATTTTAGAAAATCTAGTTTAATTGTGTAAGTTAGTACAGCATTCACCGTAACGAGTTTATTTATTCTATCAACGGAAAATAATAAAATGAATATTGAAGGATGTTAGGATTTACTGAATCGTCGAAGTTTTGCTATTGATTACCTCAGAATTTCATTGAGACGTTTTACTACCGAGTCATTTATTCATTAGTTTGGATAGTCCATTGGTTTACTTGAACATTCTCATAGCGTATTACATACCACATGACGAAAAAATTTGCTTGGCGTAGCATAATCCGATGGAAAGCTGTCGACTGAATTTTTTAATGAAGCATCTGTGTTTGCGTTGTTATTTCATTAAAATAGCTTTGTTGTCTTTTTTATGCCTAGATCCAGAGCGGCTATGTTCCCATTCCAAAGTCTGTCACAAAGAGTCGCATTCAAGAGAACATCAACATCTTTGACTTCCAGCTCTCTGCTGATGATATCGCGTACATCGACTCTTTGGACCGTGGCTTGAGGACCTGCCCATACGACCAGTGAGTATATTTCCACGTACTTAGGTTTGAAATGTTTTTTTTTTGCAATTACTTAATTTTTTTTAAAGAAAATATGGCGAAACATATTTTACCTACACTACACATCAACGATCGTTATGTGAATATAATAATAATAAATCATTAATATCTGCCAAACTCCACAACAAAATCCGCAATACATCTCTAGATACAAATATAACGATTTCAAAACACAAACAAAGTGCCTACAGTCCCAGACAGGCACAAAAAAGCCAAACCGTACACTTCAGTGCCTACATAAGAACTTCATTCGTGTGTATTAAAAACCTTTGCAGAAAATGTATGTAATTGCCATTCAATAGTTTTATCAAATCAACTTTGCGTATATTTAAACTCAATGAATGCTGTTTTACTCATGCGTGTGAAAACAAACTGCAACACTGATTTTATTACTTATCAACGATCAAATAACTTTTTTTTATAACTTAATTCAATTTGAATTTTTTTTTCTTTGCTGAGCATATATATTTAGAGGGGTTAAGTATTTGGGCAAATTAATCGGCAAATATAATTCTTAAAATGATATGTAATTTACATATTATTTACTGTTTTCATGTTATTTCTTTAGTTGAGCAAGCTAATAAGTTTTTACAACGAAGGCGTTGGTGCTTAGTTTCTTTATTTTATTTTAAAATTTCGTTATCTTATATTACTAGTATAAAACATGTTATCATACCTTGCTTACACAAACAAGCTCACTTAGCTTGTGAATAAACGTTTGCAGTCTCAACAGATTCGCCAAAAGCAGTTCATGAACAACACATTGTACGTATGACAAAATTTCATCGTAATAGAAACCATAAGAACGAAATAATGTTCTTAAGTTATATTAGTGGAAATATTTGCAACACCTCATAAGTTTATAAATGAACAATATTTTCTTGCATGTGTTTAATACTGCATAGATCTTGAATAAGTGTTCTCGTAACGTATCCATTCCTGAATGTTTCATGAAGTGAACACTAGTGAGTTAAAACAACTCTGGAACACAGGTCCGTGTTTCTGGTAGCAAATCAGGTACAGGTATGCTGCCGAGAATATGAGAATATTATAGTTTTAATATGCAGTGATAAGTGAACAGTTAAGCTCCATAATAGATGTCTGCTCTATCTAAATGAACTTACGAAACTGTGCGGTGAGATATTTAAATGTTTGTTGCAATGTGACTTGATAGTAAGATTTTGTGAACATACACCATTGCTGACGATTTGTTAATAAAACCTCTAAAACGTTAAAAAAGTGACCCACTAAGGCAATAAGACAGTTGATCGTAAAGAAAACAACTGGTACAATTAATGGGAAAGATATATTTTTATTATTTTATTATAATTTTTCAAGGAATTCCGAATTGGGAGTCCAGTCAAACTACAACATAACAGACAAACGTAAATAAAAAACACAAAGAATGAAACACTGAATGTAAAATTATAACGATACAGACAACAGTTGACAGCATACAGACGAATACAGCAGACAAGGAATGCCAAGAAATTCCGAGTTGGAAGCTCAGTCTGATTGCTACAAAACACCAACAGAACAAACAGAAAAACACAGGCACAGAATGATTAGGTTGTGTAGTCAATTGGTAACTGACCGCGCAAATTTTCTCTACGTAATTACGCTCACTTAAGAAAACCTAGTGAGTTACAACAGTGATACCAAGTGAGGAGGTCCCGGTTTCGATTCCCGGCAACGGTCGAACTGATTTGGTTTACCAACGTTTTGCGTAATCACTCCAGGTGAGTGCTGATATTATTTCAAACTACATACCCTATGCGATTTCCTCCATATTTCATTTCCCCGTATTCCTATATTAATGTTGCGAATCTGTTCGAGGACAAGTTAGATTTCCAGCTTATATAACGTTACAATATTGTGTCTTGAATGACATCGATACAGTGGCAGGCACTAAATGTGTATATCAAAATATAAAAGCACTCTCTCTCCCACACACCTTGAAACAGCCCACACAGTCGTACTCACAGATGCGACCTTCCTGGAGCAAAAAATTTAAATGTGCAAATTTGATGCCCTTCACTTAATGCCTTGTGTTTAATAACTTTTCGTATACAACTGTACCTTAAATCCCATGGCTCACAGGACAAGTATATTGTGTGCGCCTTGCGACGTGTACACGATTATACATGTTGAAATTGATGTTATTGTATAATACAACTCATATCCAACCAAGGCATGCATCTTTAAATAATTCATTAAAATTTCATTATTGTAGTTTGCGCTGCTTTTTAAAACACAGCTTTGGCGCTGGTATAATCAGCAATGTTTAACTAACATGTAACTATTATAAATAAATGATAATTGTTTTCAACAATTTTTTAAGACAAGCAGTTTTTGTGCTGTTCACAATCACAAAACTGTACAAACCACGTATGTCAGTTTGAAGATTGTTGATGTAATATCAACTTATTACAAACAGGCTACTTAAGGGGAGCATATCTTATAAAGATTGGGTTTCTGCCTTGGATTTAAGTGTAGGATATTTGCATACATGTGTAACCCCTTGTTTAGAATAAAATTGTCTTATGTTCCTACCGCACATTTACTAATTCGAATTAAGGTCTAATTTAAAATAATAACGTGCGACTAGGAAAGAGGTGGCAATGGGAGTGGTTGGGATGACTTGTTTCACACCCATGATTCAACTTACCGTAGTTTCAGGTTTAATATTAACAGTTTTGTATTAAATTGTATATGGCTATTATGTTAGTTTTCTTATCAGCAATAATAATTGTCAAATTACGTACAGCTAATTATAAAACCAAGCTTTTTTTTTGCGAAAAGATATTAGCACCACTAGGTTTCCGTGCCTTACATCGGCAGCTGTGCTTCATTGTAATTGGCAGCGTGTCTATGCTAAGACATGTCTCTCATTTGACTGCATCAATTATAATAAGGTTGTTACGACACAGCACGTCTGTGATTTGCTAGTAGAACCCAAGACAAGTCTCTGTACAGTCACTGACCTTGAAGCAGCTCTGTACATGCGCACATTAGGCATTGAAACCAAGTGGTGCACAAATATTTTCGTCACAAAATCGTGACACTACTAATTAGTAACATTGTTAACAAGGTAACCGTTCAATACACGCTCCCATAATTTTGAAAAATTGGAATAATCCCACTTATGATTAAATAAATAAACGCTTGCCTGCAATTTAAATATTTCTTGTGTTTGTTTCAGAGCTGAGGGAAGACCGAACTACCCATTCAGCATTGAGTTCTGAACGAAGCCTAAATAACACCACAACCTTACATTGTACACATGCTGTTTGAACTTCGTGACATATAGTGTATGCTGACCTAATTTATGCGCACAAACACTGCAGTATTCTAAATTATTTAGCTGTTGGCATATTGAAAAATGTGTGAAATAACGTTAATGCATGTGATGAAAACAGATTGTAACTTGTTTTTGGAAATGTACATAAAAATTGATATAATCAACTTGTACAAGAAACGTATCATTTTATTTCAACAAATGTTATTTTTTAAATGAATGAAATTATGTTTGTACATACCTACACGGAAGTTAGTAGGGAACAACAAAATAAAATGGTACGATGACAATGTGCAATGTGTACAAACAATTTTTTCTACTGCGACCAGTAGTGGCGAGGAAGCAAAGTCGAGAATCTGGCTCAACAATTATAAAAGTTCTGTGTATCATTTACTACGATAGAACATTGAAATTACGCCTTTATGTAAGTTTCCAAATTTTCAAGTGTTATCATATGAAGCGTTCAATGTTGACTTCTTAAAATACGTATTTTTTAGTAATATTACTTTACAGTAAATATATTTTATGTTATAAGAACAAAACATATTTTTTTTGCTTCACTGTGGTTGGTAGAGTTTCAAAACATTTTAATTCTCAGATGTTTTGACCTACGCTAAACAAAATAACAATCTGGTTCAATATTTTCTCATCAAAGTTTTAATAAATTTTAATCTAAGAGAATATTTTTCAAGATCGAGTATGCATAATATTTGTAAACTAAAAGCTTTTCTTAGACGTACGCTATTGCAAAAGATAAACAGAAAACGCCATAAAATAATAAACAGCCTGAAAGCGAACAGTATACAGAAGAAAAGGCTGGTCGATTTAAGGAAAATTCAAACAACGCTTCTGCGTAGTCTGTTCTTGGAATTTTGCACATTAGCCTGCTAAAAAAGCTTATTAGAAACAAATAAGTCGAGAAATTATGAGTTATTCGAAAGCGTATTTTCTAATGTATTAAACCATTTGTTCACATTTTCGAACATATACATCACAATTTCACGTTTGCTGATAGTATAACCTTTAAATGGTATTGTAAATGCCGCGTTAGCTGTGAACCGAGAAAAGCATTTCAAACAAATAATGCTAAATTTATATTTTGACGATTCTGGGAAAATTGTACAGTATATCATGTTCGTGTCTTCCATTTTTAATTATTTAATTATTTTAGAAAGGCTGTCGTCTAATTTAAAACGTAATATGATAAATTAAGTTATTTGTAATACAAGCCAAGTAAATTTCAATCAAATATAAAGCTGTATAAACAAAAGCACACAATTAATAGATGAATATTTACGTTTTTAGTGCTTTGGTAGGAAAAATGGTAAATGAACACAGGAAAATTGATAAAATATGAATATTTAGGTTTTTGTAAGTGTTCACTGGACACCAAAACTTTACAACTTAAATTTTATATAGTGTACTCAAAGCCTTTCTTAGTAATTTTCATATTTCTTTATTTTCTAATTAAAAAATATATATTTTGTAAAGTTATTTAAATATTTTCACCCCCCGTAAATTTTGTGCGATACGAACAATGAAAAAAAAAAAAAAATACTGAATCCAGTGAATGGTAAATGAAAATTCATAAAAGTAGTTCAATTAAACACGTAATAATAAAAAAAATTTATGTTTATGTATAAAGATCATTTTACAGACATTACAAAATCCCATACATAATTTATCTTGTACGGGAAAAACATTAACTTAAACAAAGCTAACTGTTACATTTACAAGACATAATTAAGAACACAATTTAATTAGATTAGTAATCGTAACAAAATAATTTTTTACGTGAATACTTTTTTTTTTTTAAACAAGACAGTTAGTTTGTTAATATAAATTACATTTCATAATTCCACAACTGTTTTAGTTCTATAAACTACTTGTATCTTTTAGGTACACTTAAGAGTTAATGTAAAATATCAAATTTATTTTCACATTGCTCAATTAATTTACTCAATTGTTATTCTTTAGACCTTTTTCAGAATACGAATTAATGACTACGTTATAAGGAACCAATATGCATAAAAAACATTTTGAGATGTTTTGCCTTTAGTATAGGTATAATACAGCTAATAGAAACAAAAGTTTTGCGATATGGAATAACCAAATTTTCAGTTAAAAGTCGAAACGGCTGTCACCAAAAAAATTATCATTACCCTGTAAAATGTATAGTTGTGGTTTTGCTATAAATCATTAAACTGAAGATTTATAAATTTTGGGTACACGCGAAAAAGATTAAAAACTTTTAACCAAATGTTACATAGAAAATTGTAACAGAGAAATGGCTTGTTTTGAGTTTACAAATTTATGAATCGGTATGCTCTAAACAAAGAACGTTCGGAACCCATCTGTCCTACCAATGTTCGCAATTCGGTCAGATGGATTCATGATGAAGGCAATTTTTTTAAACACTCAACTAGCAACGCAGCTAGCAATCCAAAATTAAAAGAAAATTTCTAATGACTGTAACTTCGCATTGTTGTACAATCAGATCTTGTGAGGCAACTCTCGCTTCTTCATTACCACTACTTAAGATTTAGTAGTTCAAATGCCACCCGCCATTGCCAATAGTTATCATGTAACATACTACAGCGTTTTATTCAGCATATTCAGCTTTCCCTTACATTCTACATCGCTGATTCCTGAAGTAATGAGAGTTCCGCTTCTCCTGTTAGCTATTGTTGTCACGGATTGCGGGTCCATGTGTTTAGTTTTAAAACCCCTGTGCAAGCCATACATATGAGGATGAATGTAACGAAATTTTGTTGATGGAAATGACATCTAGGCTGGTTTATTACAGATGACGTGATTTGGTTAGTTAGCTGAGAGCGTTTTGGAAAATTCTTTGATTATAAATATACACAATACTTTTGATACATTCAAATGTAATCGTTGGTAAGTTGAACAGACCAGAAATATTAAAATAACACTAAATTGAACAAAAAATGTAGCAACCATTTTTAATAAATTTTCATCTTGACATATATGTTTATCTGTATGTATAAACCACACACAAACACACACACACACACTTTTTCATGACCCAAGTAGATCATCATACAATAGATTGCACGTAACCTCTTTGGTAAATTATGTTACATGTTTAAACTCAAGATACATTAATTTTGTACACATAAATATACAAAAAAAATGTGACTAAGATTGTTGTTTGACTCGTTTACTAACATAAAAATACAGAATTTCTGTCAGAAATACTAACAGGCACACAAGTTCGCCCAACAACAGAAAACGGAAATAATAGTCTATGTGTTTCCATTCAAGCGCCTGGGCACCATCACTTATGAAGTATTTATTTTTTTCAGATTCAATACGTGAATTGAATACATTAGAAAACTTATTAACAATACCAATTTCCATGATCAGTAATGACATTGAAGTTACTTCATTCAAAAATGGAAAATTGTCTCGCATTGGGAGTGCAAATAAGAGGCCCATTATATATTCATCCATAATATGAAACAGTGGATGGTTATCTTTTATGTTTTCGGCGTGGGTTACTTGGTACATGGCATTATTTATTTCCGTGATTGTACAGAAATTCTCGTGGTTTCTGACCATATCTATGGCATCGTCTGCTGTATCTACTAATACAAGTTTCTCAAAAAATACCTCTGTACTTATTTCACTATCGTCCATGGAATTCATTAACACATCAATGTTGTACTTTATGTCATCATTTTGACGCACGGGGACAACAACCTTCAGGTCGCTCTTCATCAACTCATCAAATGTGTCAATATCTTTAGCGTACTGAGGCACCATCATGTAACTATGGAACGAACCAGTGTAAGCATTATTGAAGACGATATTAAATATAATTAATGAAATTAGAAATAGGCGCAGGTAGTTAGTTCTGGAATTATCAAGTATTGATCCCAACAACAATGTTCTATACAACTCAAGACACTCTAGTTGTGTGGTGTATGTTAGGCATAAGAAAATTTTTAAAAATTGACAAATGATGATCACCAAAACAATAAATATGAAGTACGCTGCCCACGTGTAAAGAGAGAAAGGCAGTATAACGTTCATCCAGCGAGGAAGTTTTTCTGCAGCTGGCACAACAAATACAATACGACTAAACAAAAAGGGATACGAATACTTCTTTAGTTGATATTGTTCACTCAGAATGTCTGCATACATAAACACGTCATATTCTTCTCCATATCTTTCAGAAACACACCACTGGCTTAAGTCTGTGAAATTTCTACCTAAATTTACCATTATTGTAAAATTGTGCTTCTGTGTTAACACCTTAAAAGTATCGTAATATGTACCTGCATACTGAACTTCACCATTGCTTGAAACTTCTTTGTAAAGAAATGGGGGAAAGTGTGGTATTTTGACAACTAATGGAAAACCTCCTGCATTCTGTACATTTTCTTCAAATATGCGAGAAGTTTTGCTAATAGTCTTCAAAGATCGCTGTGAAAATGTGCCACCTAGTTCAAATGGATTGAAACTTAATAACTTCACATCTAAATTTGTATCAGAAAACTCAATATCGGATTTATACGCGAAAATGAATATGCTATGTAGAACTTCCAATTTTTCCCAATATTTTCTCAGAATATCTTCCATTTTATCGGTAGAACCGAGCAGTTGAGTTGTTAACACGAGCATAAAGTACGCCTTACAATCCCGTAACTTAGAATTGAATAGTTCCATAGCGGATTCCATGAAGTAATCGTCTTCAATGCTGTCTGAAATAATGATGAATGCCCTTGTTCCGTATGCCGTATGGTCCATACGAAGATTTGCGTTCCAGTTGTATGTAATTTTTGTCATGGTGTATATAGAATATGATGTTGATTCCTGGATGCGTTTTATTATTTTGTCTGCAATGCTTCCATTCATAATGTTTGCTTTAATCATAATATTTGTGGAATACTGCTCACTTAGATAATTTAGCACTTCCTTCACAGATGTGTCAGTGACAGTCTTGACGGGTTGCTGATTTATTGTTAAATATGTTGGTTTGCAATCGACGACTGAAAGTAAAGTAAAAATTAAAATAATAATTGCTCTTGAATTTTTCTCCATAACGTTTATCGTTGCATATTCCTGTTGAAACCACCTGTAAAATAAAATAAAAAAAAATTACAATCAATCTAATGTTTACGGAAAAGGATATAATGTCACACGTTTATTTCCTCCTCTGTTTATTAAGATACTTGTAAAAATGGGACAGTTTACAAGACATTTTATTTAATTAGTCCTTAATAAAGGGTATTGGTATGTCCGACGCGTTTTCAAATGTACCCAGTGATCACCACGTAAAAGCATGATCACTTAGCTGTTTTTTTACAACAGCTGTGTGATATAAACCAGCAATAATTCATCTTCTAATTATGTCTGGTCGTTAGTTGACACGCTTCACTACAAGAAAAGTTTCACATTATATATTGTACTTGACTTGGTCATGATAAGATTTTTTGTCCTTTGATCGCCGTAGAAAATTCGTTCAGCAATTTATATTCTGCAAAGAATTGGACCTACAAGATGGAATTGAAAATTGGTTGGATAAACAATAGACACAGTTCTCATTTGACAGAAATAACCGCCTGTGCCAACAATCAAATTTCTTCGTACGGCAATGAGTAGTTGCTTATATATATATATATATATATATATATATATATAAGAGAAAATATGAATGCAGTTAACACAATATTAAATTCTTTAGGTTTACTTACTTTTAAACTTTTTTCCTTTTCGTTCAGTGACTTTACATTTTGTATTAATTGCATTTAATCAGTTATTGTAATTTGCTTGAGACTTAACTGTAATTCAACCAGACAAACTGAACACTTGTTATGGGAGTTTTACTCTCATTTGAATCAAGAAATTTTTGGTGATTTATGTTGTTGAAAATCTCAATTTCACTGCTCTCAACCTTGTTAGTTACACTTGTTTGTAAAATCCATTTATAGTCCCTATACACATCCTTGTACAGACATAACAGAACATTTATATATGTGTTTCCTTACACAAAATAAAAATTATCACAACGTGATCGTTCTGCATCTATAATTTTTATGATTTTATTAAAATCAAATTTCAAACTAAACTAGTTGATTTCATCAAAAATTTTTTGAAGGTATTGAACCATTAATGTAGTAGGGTAGATGTTCATTTAACGTAACAGGCAATGGTGTAATAAACCACGTAAAATGTGTAGTCTAAAGCGAGTGGTGGGATGTTAGTCGCCCAAAGTCAATGAATGTAGGCGAATAATGACGTCTTACCCCACCCCGGTTCAACTCATCGGCCAAGTACAACAACCTAGTTTACGTTATTGAAGACTCGGTACTTGACACCGCTGGAAGGACGTTGGCAGGTCATTGCCCGCTGGTAAACATGAGTGCGATTCCCGGCTCCGGCAGTCCTGATTTAAGAGTGTCGATGGTCTTTCTAAATCACTTGAGATGAATGCTGGGATGGTTACTTAACAAAGTTCATTGCCGATTCCTGTCCCACGGTGAATAATATTTTCTGCCTCCGATAAGCTGTACAAATGGGAATGAATTGTAAAATGCTTTTACTGTAAAATGTACGTATATATTTCAGCTACATTTCAACACACTCACCACGCAGATTGAGACACTTGTATCGGTGAACCAGCTTCCCAATATCCTTCTGCAAATAATTTGCCGCCTGCCTACTGAACCACGAGGTCACAGTGCCCCGCAGTTCATCGTTGCTGTTGAAGCTTCCTCCTCCCAGTCACATTTGTAAACGTCAGGAAAATGTCGACGTCACACGCTGCCAAATCTGAGCTATAAGGAGGATAATAAAACACTTCCCATCGACAACTTGCAAGCAGTTGTTGAGTTATGGCAGCACAATGCAGCCAGGAATTGTCGTGAAGCATGATAGCACCCTATGTCAGCATTCCTATCCGTTTGTTGCGGGTAGATTTTCGTAGCCTTGATAATGTAGCGCAGTATGTAGAAGCATTGATGGTTAACCACGGCTCTATGTTATCAATCAGTAGCACTCCTTGGTGGTCTCAAAGCACAGTAGCCATCAGTTTCTTGGTGCCGAGTGTCCTTTTAAATTTGTCGGCTTGTTCGGAAAATAGGTGTGCACCTATTGTTGTGATTAAGGTTTTGTTTCTATACTGTCGACAGAGCGAGGTGGTGCAACGGTAACACGTTGTACTTGCATTCGTAAGGACCAGGGTTCGATCCCCGGCTCCGGTCGTCCTGATTTCCATTTTCCATGGTTTTCCGAAATTGCTCCGGGCGAATACAAAGTCCACGGCTGACTCCTCTCTCAGTTCATGTCATTGGGTCAAGTTGATAGTCAACGTCTCTAATGACTTCGCTGTCGACGAGACGTAAAGGCCACTTACCTTACCGTAACTATTGAAACAAATCCATGTTTCATCTCCTGTCACAATTCGATTGAAAAACTGTTCTCCGTTGTCTGAGTACCGCAGCAGAAATGACAAGGCCGATGTCATTCGTCGCTCTTTGTTGGGGTCAGTAAACATCTTGGGTACCCATCGTGCACAAAGTTTACTGTATCCCAGCTTGTCTCTAACAATGTGTATAGGGCTGACCATGAAATGTGTGAAAATATTCCGGACAGTTGTACAGTCCTGATTGGACGTCTCTCACGAACAACTATATTCACATGATGCACCAGTTCAACTGTCGCTAGTGACTTCCTCCACTGGCCGCCTTTGTCTTGAACGTCAGTACGATCTTCGCGGAATTTTCGGCACGAATCTCGCACCCCGATATTGCTAATAAGGTTTTTACCGTACACAACGATCATTTATCGACGAATTTATTCTGCTGTTTACCCTTCTGCGTTTGAAATTCGACGACTAAAGCAGCTTTTATTTGGCCGTACAGTTTGTTGTTGCAGACATGTTGACATGTCCATAATCACGCCTCAACTGATATGTTTGTTTGGCGTCTGAACGTAGATGGGGGAAGGTGGTTAAAAGTTGTGTTACGATTAGCTGCTACCGATACATGGGCATCCCATGAAGAAACTAAACTGCAATAATAACTTTTGATACACCTCGTACGTGTACCACGCCCAAAATGTTTAAGCTAATAACTTTCTTTGCAGAGAGTATTGAAAAACTGAAAATCGTGGTGATTACGTTGGAATGTAGCTGGAAGATGTACATAGCTTCTAACAGTACAGTAATTTTACAATTCATTCCCGTTTGTTTCACAGCCTATTGGAGGTAAAAATTATTACCTTGATAGTTCCTGTAAATACGTGTCACCATTTCCAATGATGCCATTGTCAACGAGACATAAAACCTTGTCTTATCTACATTATTACTACCCCAAACGGAAAATCGTCATATAGGGTACAAAGTCCTACTGTGGCTAAAACTAATGTAACAAGCTCCTATTTTAATCATTTTTACGCAATAAAAACACTTCCTTTTTAGTTGAATCACAATATTGTTATTGTTACATCAAAAATTATAACTTACGCGTATATCTAACATTCTCATCAATTAAAAATAACTACGTTTCAGAGACACGATATTAAGAATTCTTAAAAAATTTTAGTAACGACAAATTTTTTTGTCTTTGGTATAAATTCGAGATTATATTTACTTGCGTATTTTTACGAAATATTGATGTTTAGTTGCATATAAATTTCAACTTAAGGACTACAAATATTAGCCGTTACTATTTAATTGTTGTCTTAGATCACGAAGACAAAGCAAAAATCGTAAATTTTTGTGTGCAACTATGTATGTACTTGTACAAGGAATATTTTTTAAATTTATTAATAAGGGGGTGGGAGATTTTGTTCAGCGCTTATCATCGAGCTCTTTGGAGTTGATAAGGGTTGACATGATGCGATTATGAAGCAGTGCCCAAAATTGTGGGGGGAGGGGGGGTCCGTGAGAAAATCCACCGGCCAGCGGCATCGTTCGGCATGATTCCACATGCGGAAATTCGGAGACTGACCCCACTCGTCTCGGTGATCGAGTTCGGAACGCCTTGTTGGGAAGCGAATGGTTTGACCATTCGACCACCGCAGATCCTACAATAATAAAGCGGGCATTGCATTTAATAGAAAGTGCTAATTGTGTGAATGGTTTCCAAGTTATTAAAGTCACAATTTTTGTAACGCAGCATTACGCAGTAAAAATCTAAAACATTCGCACACCTTAATAATTACAACGAACAAAAGCTGTTTGGTTTAAAGACGTTAAAAAAAATTCAGTTCAGTTGTGACATTTTCATCATAAATTCGCTAACTTGGTTTAGAATTACTATTTCTAATTATTAAGAAAAGTTGTTATATTAGATTTGTTTCATCGCCTTTAAATTCCTTAGGACACAGTACTCACCATTTACTGCAAGAGCTGTATTTTCAGGAAAACATCAAACATCTATGACTACGATAATTAATAAATGAGAACATTTTATAGGGAGACAACATCGACGTTTATAATGTTACGGCGTTAAATTACCGCACTGTAATAAGAATAACAATATGAGAGCTATAATAAAGATAAAGCGTTTTCGTTTAGGTATAATGCAACGATGCAATCTAACTGGCAGAATTGATTTCTTATTCCTTCTAACGGACGTGAAATACTCGAAATATAGGTTGTAAATTATACTGTACTGGACTTATTAACCGTAAAAAATTATTTTTTGAAAACTTCATTTTCTTCAACTATTTAAAAAACAACTTGTTACTGTGATATTCTGAAATAATTTACATTTTCTATCATAAAACACATTTCAAAACAGATTTACTGCATAGAGCACAAAATATTATTTATCTTATAAAATATTAGAATTTTTTAAACCGAAAAGCTGCAAATCGTAATGAAGTTATCAATTAAAATTTACAATATCAACCGGCTTCACTATGTAATACATATACATCTCAATACAATCTTAAATTAGCCATTTAATTTGTGCAGTATAAGAACCTAAGTCGGTGTCCCAGCGCATCGGCAGTAGTGATACATGCCAAGAACAACAGCTATATTAAGTTAGGAAAAATACTGGAGGCCAGTCGGCAAGGTCGTATCGAATGGTTGCCGCCTACTTTGTGGGTCATAAATACCTTTTAGTGATTAAATGATGTACAAGAGACTTCAATCTGCAGCAACTACAGAGTTAATGGTTGCTGTACCGTAATTACGTTGTTGACTTGTTTACGGAGCAATTACTCGTCCACAAAATACATCGCGCTTGTGCACGAAATGACGAGTTGATTCTGGAAATTTCCGTTTGAGAAAATAAACACGATTTAATAGTGCCACTCTTCTAGGGTGCAATACAAGTACATGCACACCTTTCAGCTTTATTCCCAATTTAGAACATTGACGCCACCAGCAAAAAAAAAAAAAAAAAATATATATATAAATTATGAATTATTCTATGTAATTATTGGTTACGGCAACCGCTTGAAATGTTGAACGTACTCCCGTTTTTATTATTATTAATTTGATATTTTACGTATCCTGGAACAGCACAGAGTCATGATAGAGATACACAGGCAACAGATGACGTCAATCAGGGCCTGTATTGTTATTGTACTAGATATCCAGTTACGTGGCATGAATGTGTGATATATTTTTCTCGTGAATATTATTTTGAGGCATTTTACGAGGGGCTGGGCTAAGTTTCGGAATTTTTTTAAGGTAAAGTGAATGGTTAATTAATCTGTATTTGTGTCGGGCAAAACATTTACTAACGAAAATATTTAAAGGCTTAGAAGTTAAAAAATTTGGTTATCTTTACGTGATTTTAGCATTTAATATCTAGGTTACCGTGATAGTCTTAGATAAATGGATTTCATAAAATATATCGAGTACCCATTAAATAAAGCATCAATGTCTTTTCTACGTCCAGATTTAACATACAGTTGCTAGAAATTTTTTATTTCTGGCATATACTATTAGATTGTTAAATACTAAACGTATTTAGTTTTTTAGAATATATTCTAATAGTGAGGATTCATACGACAAGGTTTGAACTTAACGTGCCGAGGTATGAAATTTGTTACGGCAACTATAATTGACTACTCTAGTCAGCACCGTACCACATATTTTAAGCGTTATAGACTAAAATTAAGTAGTTCTATAACTTATGCACAACTCGTAAGATAAAAAAACAATAGAAGTAACAAGCTGAGTCAGGCTGTAAGTATTATTGTTAAGGTTTTATCGGTCTCAGAGTTAAGATAAAGGATTTGAAGCCAAGCATACGTAATATGACACCCAGCCATTTCACCACTTTTATCCAATAAAAATGTCCTTTCATTTCCTCAAAGAAACGAAAATTGTCCACATTTCCTTCGAAATTCCATAAATTTAATTTTAAAATGTATCTGATTTTCATTTTATCCATGAAAAACCTTTCACCTGTAATTTTGATGAAATTAGAGACTTGGCCGCGACCTTGAAACCTGTAATATTTTTGTTTTGGAAGTATTAGCCCCAATTGGTAAAATAATCTATAACTCTTGAAATTGTGTTAAAACCAAAAACTACTCAAATAATAGTTAAAATACAAAAACTACCAAAATGACAGGTAAACAATTAGAAAATTTTCAATTTACCGGAAACATAAAAAAAGTGATAAAAAAAGAAAACATTTATGGACATATTCCTATCATTTAAAAAAATTCCCAAAAATTTCCGAACATTTACAAAACGACTTTTAAGAAACATCAAATATGAAAAAAAAAAAAAAAAAAAAAAAAAAAAAAAAAAAAAAAAAAAAAAAAAAAAAAAAAAAAAAAAAAAAAAAAAAAAAAAAAAAAAAAAAAAAAAAAAAAAAAAAAAAAAAAAAAAAAAAAAAAAAAAAAAAAAAAAAAAAAAAAAAGGGCTGGTTTCACCGACCTCTGTTGCGCATTTATACGTAAATCGTATGTTAATACTCTTTAACAACTGTTTAATTGTTAACATAAGTTGGTTAAACCCAAGGAGGACGGTTAAACCGGACCCATATCTAATAAAGTTAAATAAATTATTTCCACCAGGGTATTATTTATTGGCGGAACATTACTTTCCCTCGACAGATTAATTTATTATAATAAAATTACCGAGTACGGGTCTAATTAATCTTAGAGGGTCTTTGTGAGTGGAATAAGGCCCTCGTTGCTTCAAACATTAGTGCGACAAGACGTAAATTCAGATAAGATCACTCAGGGACTTAGTCTACTAACCGTAACTCTGAAGTCGTTATGTCTGCGGACATAATCATCGTAGAACTTTAGAGCAGCCTGCTGACAGTTATGTGAGAAAAGAAGTGTTGTCTAGCACAAAGAGTTCACCACCCTAGTCCTGGTCACCAGCAGATATACAGGCAGTATTCGTGATGCTTTGAGGGATCACCGCTTGGAGTCGTGCCAGCCTCCGTAGTGAAGTCGGTTAGGGTCGGTTTACAACGCAAACATGTACGCAGTAAATGTAGTCGTAATAACGACGTGTACGAGTATAAGAGCGAAGACCTGCGGTTTACGATGGCCTTCTGTGTGCATGTGGTTTACGTTGGAAAATGGCCGCAGGGGTCAGCTGTTCCTTATTTTGCTTCTGGTGTTTTAAGTGGGTCACTATATTCGGTGTTTATTATTGATCTCACGAATTTGATGTTATAATTATTAGATATTGTAAATTTTTTACATTTTCCATATTTACTGTGGTACCTTTTTTTTTTTTTTTTTTTTTTTCGTGTGGCCATAGTAAAGTATGTAACGTGTTTAATTATTCTAAACCTGTTTTTTGCCAGAATGCATTGAACATATTTTAGAGCAAATTATTTCCTAAGGCATTCCTCGCAAATATGTGTTGTGTGGCAACTAAAACTATAAACGTAAAAAATTTGCGTATTACTGTACCCTCCTAACCTTACTTGTAAATCAAGCAACTCAATCCTCTACTGCTTACAAAGTGCACAAACGAAGGATTTCACAACAGCACGCTAGATGCTATGTCATTGCTATATTTACATATTTATGAAAAATACTCTCCAACAAATATTATGTAGAACATATATACCAGTATAGGGGTACTTTGCATCGTACAAATAAACGTAGTTTTAGTACTTGTTAACATATGGTAGACATACAAGAATGTAGGTAGGCAATTTGTCACGTTTAATATTCAGACATAGCTCATTATTTCTTCACAGAACGACATAAATAAGAATAACTGTTTTTTTCTGATGTAAAGTAGGCCAAACTTAACTGCATGGCCATGTCGATGGCCCAATTCGAAAGGAAAACAACTCAAAATATGGCATATTTTAGTTTGGCTCACGAACACACAAGCAGAAATGCACTATACCTTGTTGAAAAAAAAACAACACGTAAATTCACTTATTTAGATAATATGGCACTTTTTTTGATTGTCAGTAAAGAACTACAAATCGTATTAATCTAATTTTACAGAGTGCTAAATTCATCAAGGCAGAATATAAACAGTTTAAACAACTTAAAAAGTTACCTCTATACTCAAGCTTCAAACTAACACCAACCGAATATTTAAATGAACAATTTTCGGCGAAACGGAAATCTTTATACATGCGTTTTATTCGCAACTTGGAAATTTCAGTTGTTTTCAGTTTGAACTGGGCCATTGATGTTACACTACACTCAGCATATAAAAAAAAATTCGTTAGTTAACCTATCTTATTTGAAAGGATTTTATTTTACAATAAAATTATTTTCCATCACATTGTTAACCTATGGGGGTTCAAACGATTTTGAGAAATTTTTTTTCGAATTTGAAGTTAGAATGCATACATTTGCTACGTAATAAAATAATTTTAAACCATATACATTCAAATACACGCATACACTTTTCTTTTAACTTTGTGGAAGGTGTGAAGATGTCTAGGAGCGAGCAATAAGTGTATCTCAATTTGAAATAATGTGTATTTTTCAAAACACGTATCAAAATGTAAATACAATTGTTTTTCATTAGACACTTATATGAACGACATTAAGCAGAAAGAAACCAACCCACAAATTAATCAATTTGCTGACAATCATACCACGTAGAAAGAGAAGGTCCACAGTACGTCTTAGAAAAAGAAGTAATGAATCACATTTTTGACGAAAAATATGATCCCAGGAAAAATGGTTTATATGAGTCTTATATACACGCAGAAAACTTTGACCTTGATTATCTCAGTTCCAGTTAACTGTGGGTTGGTTACCTTCTGTTCGATGCTGTCCATATATCGGTTGCTAATCAACGAAGCCAGAAGTGACGTCGGGTGGAATTATTTACGCTCTTTTCTTGTATATGGCGTTCTTATTGGATGAAATCCTTACGTTTTACTGCACGAAATAAAATATTACTATTTAACACACATTTTTACGTCGGCGGCGTAATTCTACACGACACGTATGCGTCACCATAAACTGTGTCGTAAGAAAACTCAACTTTAATTTCCATATACGTACGTTTGCTACGTATATGTCTGCATCGTAAACTGACCTTTCGACATCAGTCTTCGTTGCGAAAGGTCCTGGGTTTGAATTACGGCTCGAGCATGGATGTCCCTTCACTTCACTTCACCCTCATCGGCTCTTAAGACCTTGTTGTTAGAGGTCTGTAACTGTCTCATACCTCTCCGCTTGGCGTCACGTCTCTTATCTCAGTCCACAAGCCACCGGTACTTAATGAAAAACACCTATTGGCAACTTTTCTTACTGAAAGTTATATTATGAAAAGGTCGCCTGCGAGGTTAGAGTGAATGTGTCATAAACTCTACCCTCGCTTTCATGCCTGCATTTCTACTAGTGGCCACCATACCTAATAATTTTTAGTAAAACATATTCATTTTGATGTATTTAATAACGATGTGTCAATAAAAACACTACGTTACAAATTTGTTTTCCCAGCTTTTTCACTTATAACATTTAACAGAGGCATTTCAAGACTATCACTCCTTTTCTCATTTTCTTACGTTTGATTTTCTCCGTCATCCCTCAAAATAAAGCCTATATGTCGTATAATTCTCGAAAATACCTTGTGTTTACACTGTATTGAGATAACCACTGATGAAGGAAAAGGCGGCAGTCACTGTAAATGTATGGATATGTTTTGTACAGTTAACTACTGTATCACGATGGGAAATACAACTTATAACAAGTAAAAGTGAATTAGCAGTGAATACGTTTCCAGTAACGTCAGAACTTGAAATACTTTGAAACAAACATTCTGACAACGTGAGTGAATCTACAACGGTTGATTATATCTATGCGTAAGAGGCAAATTAACCTCATGTAGGAAAAGTAAGATCATTTGCTTTCACAGCCGAAAGGAATTGTCAAATTGGAAATATTACATCAGAAGTTATTTACCTTAACGGAGAAGTGAAATTTGTTGTACGTATGAGGAAAATATAAATTAGGAACCAAAATGCAATTCATGTTGATTGTGGTGTTACCACAATACGCCAGTATCTTTCATGACTCTAATTACTTGTACTTAACCCACAGTTATATAGTACAGCACTGAAAATACTAAACTTATTATACTTAGGGCCAGTTGTATCAACACTGGTTAGTGCCTGGAATAAGTTTCATTCTCCTGTTAGGCTATAAATGCGTTGTATGAACTCCTGTTTTCGCTAGCCAGGGAGTTAGCTAACCTGCCGTAGAATAGGCCGATAACTACTTAACAGAAGAATAGGGGCGAGCGCGAGACGATTTACAAGATGGCGATGGCAGTTATGAAAATTCTGTGACTCGTTTAAGTTAATACAAATATAATACTTTGCGCGAAGTCATACTAATTTAAGATATTGTAGCATGAAACGATAACTGAGTGTGAAGTTGTGTAAAGAGAGAGAAAAAAAACTGTGAAGGCGATTACGTGCTTCGATAAACGTGTCTTTAACCATGCAAATTCGTATATAGTATCGAAACTGATTATTACAAATGTGTGCTTTGTGAATCCAGTATTACTTCCAAATTTGTTTTGTATAGATTTAAATTGAAATCGTATTGATTGCGATCGTGTTGTTAGCCACTTTTGACTTTGGCAATATTCATGTCTCGTGCCTAAAATAACGTTTTGATAAGTTTCCGTAACCTCAAATTGTGTAGCTTCTCGTGCATGTACAAGGACGTAAGAAGTGTGAAGTTTCATATTTATAAGTTACATAGGAAAATCGTCATAATATAATTGTTACAAGCATGTCGTAATTGTGTTCTAAAGTGTAGGGAATATTGTGTTGTAATAACTTGAATTGATTGATATAGCCTAATACAGATAGAACATGTTATAAAACATAATATTTCATATATCATTTGTAAACGCTTTAATTTTTCGCACGTACTTTGTAAATAATACGAATAATGTAATATAAACATTGCATACTTGCAAACATTATTTAAGCTACCGAGCTAAAAACACTACAATTATAGTAATTACATTGCCAACACACACATAAAAGCACCACCAAAACTCTTAACACCTTGGTAGCTAACAAGGGAATAAAAATTGCTGATACAACACAGCTTAGCGTTTAACAAGAGAATAAGCTAACATGGTGTAAGCTAACCGCCTGTTAGTTGGAAGTTGACACAACCGGTCCTTAGTAGTTATAGATAAGATTAATCTACATTGCTGAGTGTATCATAACCTGACGATCATTAACATAGCCTAATTGTTTCAGATGTCAGCTCTACCGGATGAAATGATTTCATGAAATTTGTGTGAGACAATGGTGCTCTGCTTGTATGTTTACATCTGCGAACTTAATGCTATGTGTACGCGACCATAAGAAGCTAACACGATGAGACAATACCGTCTTTATTTTTAAACTTTGTTACCTACCCGACCCAGTTAAATTTATGCTTGTCTTACCTTATTCGGAGACGATGACTGGAACTCTTTTGTCCGGTTTCACCAACGCGTCCCAAACTAGGTGTCCAATTCTTACACTGTAACGTTCATATTTACTAGTGGTGAAATAATAATAAATTCATAAAAGTAAAAAAATAATAATAAAGGTATCCCAAGAGCGTCCTTTATGGTGAATAGTCTATATCATAGCAGAAAACACCATCACTATCATACAAGTGCAGTCAACACTCGGATGTGTCGTTGAGAGCAACTGGAGGAGTTCGTCAAGAAACAGTCAAGTGCACCATGCAGGAGAAGGAAACAATTATGTCAAAAATATTAAAATTATTATTTATAGTTGGCCTTCGAACATTGGCGCGTGGGGGATACTTGAAGCAAATATTCATATGAACGGTTTGTATTGATCTGCAATTCGCAATTTTGAATATAAAAAGTATGAAAGTAAAGGTAATGATAATACATTACTTAACTGTTTGTACCACCAACTTTTTCAATTATCGTATAAAAGCTTTTTTAACTATATTGCGAACGTTAAGCGTGTCTTTAGCTGCGCCTGTCTTACTGCAACTATGCAATCTGCCAATATTATGTGCGGGTTGTATAACACGTTGGATTGATAAAATATACGTTAAAATTGCATCACAAAAGATTTTCCATAATATTAGTTCTTCTGTTTTACATACAGCCACAGTAATTTCTCGGATGAAGCAGGCAGATGATGGCTTTCTAGCACAATGCTGTTTATGAACCATCCGCAGGTTGAGTCAGAATGGAGTGCACTAATTTTGTATAGTGATGGCTTATACAGAACTAAGTCAATCAACGACATTCTGATCAGTACCTAGGGCATTCACATATCAAATTTTTATTTGGGTCATATAAATGCATACGTTTAGTGTTTATTTTAATAGTAGCCTTGTTCCAACTATGCTCCTTTTACAGACAAATTGAAAACACTGTAAGTGAATAAATTTTTATAAACTTTCACCAACATGAAATCTAGCGTAAACAGGATCTCTAATAGTGAATGATCATTCTAAAAATTTAAATTATTGTAATAATATAAATTATGATCCTGTGATTGTTGTAATTGTTAATCTTTGATTTATTTCTTCAAAAATATTACTTAATATTCTGGAACGAGCTCATGTTACAATTATAGCAGATGTTATTGTAATAACTGTATTTTATAATGTTATTTATATTGGATTTAAAGGACTCCGACCTAACGCATAGCGTATAATGGATATGTGTATTTCAATTTGCCAAAAATGAAGGATCAAACTTCAGATAATACATTTTTCAAATGTTAAAAATTAAGCACTAGACAACTTTTACAAAAATGTATTATATTAACGTCGCTCTTTCCGATCAAACCTTAAGAATTTTTAAAACAATGTTTGTACTTAACAGTTTCTAATGAGGACTGCATATAGGCCAGACGAGTGCAATACTTTATAGAGGTACATTATCATTTTCCTTTAAGATTCGGCACATTCGATTCTTTCTGGTGTTTTGTTGATGGTTAATGTTGACGAATTATCAGGCTTAAAGTGTTTACAAAAGTTCACGTGCGAAGTAGGGTTGGTTTTCTTAGTCACGTGACAAGATTTTGTCGATCACATGGATCTTGATGAACGAATAAAATGCTCTTGGGTATTTTAAAATACCGGGAATAAAAAAGTACATGTTTTGTAACTGTTAAATGGTTTGCTAAATGCGGCGTACGCAACACGTTATATACGTATTGTTTTATTTATGTAACGTATTGTACTATTTTTACTCTTGTCTCTTCGATATTTTAAACACATAGCATTCGGTTTCACTTCGTTGTGGTTATGGTTATATGTACTTACTTACATTTTCCCCCGCCAAATGGTGACTTTCTTCTGCTAACCGCATCTTAATCTCCTCGAAACAAGGTAGTGAAGAGTTAATCGAGAAGTTGTCAGGTTTGTATTTGGTCGAAGGGAATCTTTGTTGGGGTTACTTTTTGTACAACGGAAACTGAAATTTTGTTTAACGTGTCATTCCTTCTGAACTTTTGTAAACGCCTTAAGAAACTTTAAAGAATTTTGGCACAACTACCTGTTGGCAAATATTGTTGGTGTTAGTGCGACTTGAGATACGTTGAAAACACACAGCCATTTACAACAACTGTAGTAGTGTGGACTAATCAAGAAGCAGAAAACATATGTTGTGGCAGCTAAAAATATTTGTTGGTATTCACATTGCCAAATAGTTCTTTTGCACATTACAATAACTTTTTGCTATGATCTCTAAAAAAAATAGAGGTCGCCAAAAATAGTTCCGTATTTATCACAAAATTAAACGGTAAGCAATATCACAAATGTTTTCTTTCATTGCGTGGAGCCTGTGAATGCAAGTAGATGGTGAAAGTGAATAGGAACGCAATAGCCACAAAAATAAAATCAGTATTTTATCACCACATTGCAAGAAAATCCTACAAAAAGCCTTACAACTTATTTAAGATCTACATTTTTGTGAAGAAAAAAAGTTCTTTTTTTAGTGCACTTACCCACAAACATATGAGTGAGATCACGTGCTATTTTCCTATTACTTTCGTTGTTTTTCCATTGCATTTCGTAGTTATTTTAATGAGTTGCATTGCTTTTGTTGAATTTGTTAATTTTAATAGAATTTCTTGTTTTTTTTTTTGCGTTGAGTTTAATGATTTTTAATTTTTCATTTCAGAAACAAAAAATACGTAATTACACAACGCTACTTAAAATAACCTTGGAGATTGTTCAACTAACGTATGCGAAGTATGAAAGAATAAATAATGTATAGATTCACTTTATCCTAGTTATAAATCCAGGAAAAATTTATTCTACAATAAAAACAAGTGGAATACGATAAAAATTACTTTCACTTAAAAACGATTTTAAGAATTTAGATTATTTAAAAGTGGCTGAGTTGAGAGCTGTTTCCAGGAAATTTTATATACAATATACAAACAGGCAAAAAAGAGACGACTTAGTTAAAACTATCAGCGCACGTTACTTTGAAATGAATCAAGGAATCAAATAGAAGATTGAAAATGTATTCTTTTCATGTGTAAACTATAAACAATTATACAGAGTGAGTCCATAAGATACCGGAAAACTCCAACATGTGTTTCATTTTGGAAAAAAGAGAAATATCTAAGACCCACAGTTCCAAAAATTGATTACTTATAGGAGATTTGCAGCTCTACGAGTCGCGGTTTAAAGTCCTGTAAGATAAATCTTTCAGGAACATCTTACGACTAAGTAGCACATCGGCGAGTGTTTAATATCTTGTAGATCATTCACCTCAGGAAACGAGGCTGGTAGCATAATCTCCTTTCATTAGAGAAATAAGTCGTTGTCATCCTGTGATTGCCTGAAACTTCTTGACAAAACGAGTAAGAAATTTCAAATCGTGAATTTTTAATCAGAACGTTGAAATTAACAAATCAAGTTCATATTGTCTGAACACTCACGTGTGAATCATTACCGAGAAATCCGTAGCGACATTTTTCAATACAGAAAGTAGAGTAGCCTGACAGGTAGACAATCCACATTACGAGAAACATATAACTATGATGGAATACGGGTACTGTTTTTATTTAACAGTCACAGTACATGACCATATTTACTTGTGTATTCGTTTATTTGCCAGTTTAAATTACAGGCCATGCTATATTTGTTACATAATGGAGTTAGGGGTGTAGTTAAACTGATCATCTCGTATAATGTACATTATGCAAAACGAAAGATTAGTCCAGGGAACGTTCACAAAAACAAATTGCATATTGCTTATAAATGAAGAATTATACCAAACAATACACACATCGGTTTGGCTACGAGGCTCAGTTAGGTTGGTAGACAACCTTGAAGTCAGGCCTAAAACCTGCGTGTACTGAAAATATCACAGAAAGTATGTTAAATGGAACAGTGACATCTAGAATAATGTATATTTGGACGAATAAATCAGCACTTTCGAATCCCTTTGCTGCTGTTAAAATTAATCATAGAAAAAATAAGAGTTGCGACACTGTTGCTTGTTTAAAATTCATGTAGCTGAAGCATAATTGGCATTTCCACAATTGATAATTTGCTCAAATTTGCGTAACAAAGTCGCTGTGACTCACCATTCTACACACTGCAGTTTGCGAGTAATGTTCATAATGGTTGCAATTACGTGGATGCAGCTAGCATTCATCATAATGTAAGCTGGTGTTGAATCGCGTAACACCGTGGCCACAGCCGTGGTTGGTCTGCAAATGCAGTGAACAGGTTCGGTTCGTGTGATATTAGCGTATTCGTAACCGACGAACGAATTGGTATGCTTCCGTAAAAAATACAGCCATTATTATTCACATGCTAATTTTAAGATAACGCCAGTGCAGCCATAACAATGACATATCCCAAGAATGTTGACAGGTGTGTATTACGATCATGAAACCTACCCTGACAAGTGGGATATGGCCTGGGAAGCTTCACTTACACAATCGTAACTAAACACATCTGGATCTTTATTAAATTTCGGTAAAACTAATTTTCAGTACATGGAGTAACATAACATATTCAGTAACGGATGTTAGTCTTTAAAGGTGCCATTCAAATTACCGATCATCAAACCAATCCACAGGCCACAGCGTTGATGTAGAGACCACCGTGCCCTCCCAAAAACTTCTGGGATCAGATGGATGAAGCATTAGCTATACTTCTTAGTAGGTCCACTTCACTGTTGACGAACGGATGATATACTAATCATTTTGCGTCATGTCAGGCGAACGTGCTAACCAGCAAATACGTCTACCTTGACCAATCCAGTGGTCATAATATGCCGTATCTTGGTATACCCACATTCCGGGAAAAATTTTGTGCAGAAACCACAAAACGTTTCTTACGTTAAATGAAACGTTATCGAAGAGCAATACATGTTACAGTTTTGTATGTGCCTTGCACTGTAAATAAAATGAAGTTCTTGGCGTCCATACCACGAAATTAACGTATACTGACATGTATTTGATTATTTTATTTTATTTTCTTTTGAAAGTTTTACATTATAAGAGAAATTCAAATAGTAAAAAAATGCTTAACCCCCGAGGATATAGGATCCACGATTAGGAAGGTCCCGACGAAGGTCGTTGAAGTTCGTCGATGAAGATTTAAGCGTGACTTTTATCTTAGAAAAATGTCACCTAATCCATAACAATAGCTTCTTCAAAAATACGACAAATTTATTCTACAAGCTACAATTGAGGAGCAAACTTTAAAAACCAGACATGTCCACCTCATCTCGGTGTAGATAAAAGTGAATAAACATTCTATTTTATAGCACTAACTGAGAATAAACATACCTATTTCCATAAGACATATGTTTCTTTATGGAGTCTGAGTTCATACTCGTATGTAACATATCATATTTATTTAGAAAGGACATTTGACTCATTTTCTGGATTTTGTACATGTCTGGTTTTGAATGTTTGCTCCTTAATTTTTAGCCTACTTTCCAAATATAAAGTAGGCTTATGAGATCAACTTCCTGTCTGTGCCTGTGTGTCCCCGTGTATGTGTGTGTGTGTGTTCGTGTGTGTACATGTTCGTGTGTCCCCGTGTGTGTGTCCCTCTAAAAACTTTTGAACCAGTGGACCGAATTTCATCAAACTTTGTACACATATAGTACTTAGTAACCTCGCTATATTTTAATAGCCTATATTTCATTTACCCTCTGTTATTTTTTCCAAATGGCTGAAACTTTAACATTTTATGATCAAGCTCTATATCTAACAATCCTTATTTTAGGGTTTCCTGAAACTTGGTGCACATACTACATACAATGCTGATTTGACTTTTGTGTATTTCCTTTATCATGTGTTCATATTTTCATAATGGCGACCATTTCATATTTTTTGCATAAGATATAACATATTTTGGGAAATATTTTGCCGAAGTTCATGTATTTACTTGTGTATGTACACACATACAGAATGTCTCTGAACAACTTTTAAAGCTCTTGGTCACGTTGTAGGGGATGGGAAGACGAGTGGAATGATATAGTACAATCAGGGTCGAAAAGGCTGGGAACCACCCGTAAATTGACCCACAATTTATGGATTTGAGGTATCCAAATTATATTAAAATAGCATTAAAATAGCAACCATTGCGAATAAGGGTGACTCTTGCGATTATGGAGCTGGCGTGAAATAAAGGACAGAGGAAACTGCCGTTCCCTATGACAGCACGTTTATCTTCGGTATCACAGCATACGAGTCCAGCATGTGAGATCCTGGGAGAGACCCGGACCAGAAATAACTCGGAGCGATGCAATCGATACACATCCGCTACTCGCCGCACTGTTCTCACGGCCCACTTTACACGTTACTTGACTTGCTACTGCTATATTTTGCTATTTCTACGCAGATTGCGACCCTCGAAGACGACAGTCTGTGAGTCAATTTGCGGGCATTTCCCAGCCTCTGCGACACTAAGTGCACTGTATCATTACTCGTCTGCGCATCCCGTACAACGTGACGAAGAGTTTTAAACGTTATTCAGGGACATCCTGTATATGCTGATAGATTGCAGAGCCACTAGAACAACGCCTCAGAGAACGACCATCCAAGCTCCTCAGATTCCAAGTGGCAACATGGCAACGCGCTCAGGCAGTCGTCCGACATCAGCAAGTCTGTGCAGCTGGCTACGTCTGCTGACGTGGAAGGATTCATGAGGTGCATCGGAGGCGGAAACCGTTAAAGAAATAGTCAACGTCCAGCAGGGCAGCCACGATCAATAAGAAAATCCAACTTAATAAGAACAATTATCATCCTACCTTAACGTGCTACTGTTGTATTGCTAAAATATCCAACCAATCTTATCATATTCGTAATTATTTTAAAGGTGACTATCTTACACTGTTATTGGCTGTTAATATTTTTAATTGTAGCCCTGTTTATTGTATGGACGACGTTAAAGACATAGTGGAGTACATTGCACAAAATACACAAACAATTATAAATCAGTTCATACCAGTAACTAAATTTTCACAATGCAAATCTCCAGCGTGGTTTTGTAAAGAACTTATGAAATTATTAAAAAATTTAAGAACGTCTATTTAGGTTATACAAAGACACAAAACACTTTAACACTATTATAGTTTATCTGAGATGCGGTAATTAGTTTAAAAAAATCAAAGCAGATAAAAGGAGATGGCAAGCTAGTATTGCTGATAATTTGAAAAGAAATCCTGATAAATTTTGGAAATATATAAAAACAATGAAATAAGGTTATCGTAGGATAACTTAAATATCAAACGGAGATTTGGTTCAGGATCCTGGACTTCTTGCCAATATGTTTGCTTAATATTTGGCAGAGGTGCACTTCTAAGCTAGTGACCCTACAAACAATCAATGTGACAGTCAGTTAAATGATCGAAATTTATCAGTTCCTTATGTAACAGATAGTTTAGTCATGTTGGATATAAAAAAAACTTAAGAACATCATAACTACAGGAATTCATAGACTACAGAATTTTTTTATCAACGGTCGTATTGATACCTTTACACCGATATTGGCTCACATCTTTAACTACAGTTTGAATTCCAATTCATATCCCTATCTGTGGAAAATTGCAATAGTCATACCTATTTCTAAGAAAGGCAATAAACGGATAATAGGCACTTATATACCAATATCTTAGTTGTGAAACTTTTCGAAGGTATTGCGATTGGGCGAAACGTCGTCAGCCAATAAGCGTTGAAGGTCAGCTAGACCTGCGCTGTGACTTCTGCGACATGAGGTAGCCAATCAAACATAACGACACTAAGTATAAAAAGTGAAGAGCGTAAATTGCTGGCAATATTGTGTAAAATGTTACTTATAATGTTAAATATGCAAGATCTTTTGTGAAATAATACTGTGTTCTTATTTACGTAGCAATATAACATTGAATTAACAACTTTAATACAATGTCTAACATGCTTGAAACAAAATACCAGTAACTTAAACGATTTGGAGGGTATGTATAATTTTAAAATTAATTTCGAGTACATGGCCAGAGACAGGTTATTTCTTGACAAACGCATTAAAGCCGTTTTGAAACGCGGTTTAGTAAAAGGCAATGTAAGATTTTCACATTGTCAGGTTGTATATTTTTTATATAGTGAAATAAACTGAAATTTGAAAACAGCAAGTTTTCTAGCCCTAAATAACTTCCAGGTCAGTATAGCTACACTTTACAGCCTATATTTTAGGTAGTTCACCTCAACTGAACAGAACTGAAATCAATTTTATCAGTTAGATCACGTCATTTTATTGTACTTAATGGAAGAACGCTGTCTGATAGCTTTCATGTAATCTTTTCCAGCCGCAGTGCAGTTAATTTAACGATGTAACATTATATACGTCGATATTGTTTCCTATTATATATTTAAAATTATTACTGACTAACCATAGTTGTTTGGTGTTTCTCTGCGAATACACGACCAGTAAGTGCAGTTCAAGGTGAGTTTCAGTGGTGTGGCATGAACATGCAAAAGCAAATCACCATATTTCTTAAAAATTAAAATCCCAAATTCTAAACCAAATGAGTGAATTTGTGACAGCAAACAATACATTTTAATTTCACGATTGATTGGAAAAGAGTTTTTTTTTGTTTTTAGTTAAAAAGGGTTGTTCGTGGTAAAATTTAGAAATATGGTTTCGTAGCTATTTATTGTATAATACTGTGCTATAAAACTATTCACAACACGTTCTTCAAATATTTATCTTAAAAGTAACACCTATATTATTATAATATCATAGTAAAACAAATTTTGTCTTATACAAGTACATCATAGCACTCAAAATTTTACATTTACTTTTGTCTCTTCATTCTTTAAGTTAACACATTAAAAGCGATTATCACTGTTAGTATGTGAAGTCCTTAGGGTTAAATACATATGTTACTAAAGATTGAATTTTTAAATATAAAATATGAAATCAGATGTAATTTTGAAACTAAAATAACGATAAGAAAGTTTAGCGTTAATAGTATTTTATAAACCTATTTAAAGTTGCGTCCCTTTAGCGTATAGTAAAAATTCAATCTTAATAGTAAAACTTTCTGAAAAATTTGGAGATTGTGTAAATAAGAAACGTTTATTAAAAACCCGTATTATATTTCCAATTAAAAGAATGAGTTACTCTTATTGCGTGAAAATGTGTAAAATAAGAGTTTATTAAATTATCTTTAGTTACAATACGAAATATATGACTATGATCTATATAGAGCGGCGATATTGTACGGTAAGATAAGAGGGCTTTACGTATCGTTGGCAGCAAGGTCCTTAGAGATGGTGACGCTAACTAACACAATGATAGGAACTAGGATAAAAGTCGGCCATAGACTTTGATAAGGAACCATTGTATGAAGCGACTTTGGGAAACCATGGGAAACCGAAATCAGGAAGCCGGAGTCTAGGATTGAATCCTGGTCCTCCTAAGGTGTGGATGGGAGGGAGTGGTCTGCCTCCGTTATTCCTGCAGGAATACAATGGCATCTTGTAGCCGGTTGGTTGTTATCGTACTTAGCCGGTGAGTTGTATCGGGGTACTCTTCGCTTTCTCTACTATTGCATTCTGTCCCTACTTCATGGGCTATGGGCGACTACTGTCTCATCTCCCGCTGTAGGCTATGCTTTTCTCATGGATTATTACCATCATTACCTTACGACAATTAATTTAACATTCAAAGCCGAATAAAATTTAACAGTTACGTTTATGAAATAAGATTGTTTTATTTTGAAAAGGACACAACTACTACTTTATTAAACGAAATATCGAAATTTTCGAGAGAGTACGTTGAAATGTTGACCATTATTGGAACATCCTGCTGTGATGGTTCAAGGAGGTGTGTAGGAATGAGATGGATAATTTTGCAGATATATGGGACTAAGAAGGTTTGGAAGAGTTACGGAATTGGGATTACAAGACAGGAGGGAGAGAGAAACAAATATTTACACGTACATTTTATACGGCGTGTTCAAATGAAACTCATTCAATATGTGTAGTCACTTAACAAGGAAGGAAATAAAAAAAGAATAAACGTATGTAAACATTCAGCGTATAATTCCAGTATACTACATACAGCTTATTATTTTATTCGGAAGAATCAACTCATGGCGTTTAGGAAGAAATCTCACTGTACGCACATAATGTTATTTCCGCCTACTACGAAATTTTACTATTGTTACTTTGGCCAGTTTTTAAATGCATGTTTTAGGTCAACTTCTACGTAAAATAAAATTTTTAAAAAATTAATTTCTATGACGTTCAAAGTACGAAAAATTTTGAAGTGACAAAGTCGAGCACAATGCCTAATATAACGTACTTGTAGTATAGAGCATCAACTAAATATCAGACATAATTATTCGATTTATTACTGCTGGCTTATGTTATACAGTTGTTGTAAAAACAAACACCCGCTGATCATGCCTGTACGTGTTTGGAAATAACAAATATTCTACATATATATTCACAACACGCACATACGTGGTCACATATATACACTAGCAGTCCCCCGCGGTTTTACTCGCGAGTATTATTCGTTACTGATAATATTTACTTAAAATGAAAAACTCTTTGTACACTAGTTTGGTACTTCAGTCTTCAAGTGTTAGAATGTCCAAGCGGCTAGTTGAACTAATTTTGCAGCAGGATAAGTAGCTATAGCTGTCCACGAGTAAAGCAGTCTTCAGTTTGTCCCTGCCACTAACAGCGGCTTCATCTGGACCTTATTTATAGCACTGCAAAGTGACGTGGGGTAATTAGAGACTCTTTATTGTATGAGGGTAATCGAGTGAAAAACGTCTGATTTTCCCTCTGTACAACTATTGGTGACGGTGCCCTCAATTACATATTTTCAAAACATTCACTTGAAGTTTAGTGCCATCTGAAAGTTTTAGTAGGAAAAGGTTTCGCGGAAACGTGTTTGGTGCCCCAACCTTGAGATTAGTGAGATGATATATGTGAACTGATGTTGTCGAGGAATCTAAGTGGAAAGTGAACTGCATAGTCCATTTTACCCCTTTTAAACGACTACATGAAAATTGCAATAATTCAATCTGCCTTGCAGTTTTTGTGTTTCAGAACTGAACTTTCGCACGCTGCTTTTAACGGAACTCGAGCCCAGAACCTTCCGGAATCTAGACCTGTGCTACAAAGTGACTGCGTCACGTAACGTCGAAATAATTCATGAAAGCAAAATTAATTAAAAAAATAAAATACTCAATGTTCTGGGATTATAGAGGTTATACAATACCACGTCTCGATATGTTACTGTAGAGTGAAATTACTGTATAATTTATTTCTCGCTGGTCGTACTTGCTTTACGGATCGTCTGCCTTGAAAGTTTACAAACTCGGTTTTATTCTTAATTATCAAGTTACCTTATAAAATAAAAAAAAGTTACACAATATTTTTAAATACTTACGTGAGCATCACTCTGACGCGAACAACACCTAAATATCTATAATAGTTAGATAGATATCACGGGTTGGTGTAAAAAAATTGTTGTGCTTTTGCCGAATTTTTAAATATTTTAATTTCACATCTTAAATATTTGTACGAATATCAAATTGAAGAGAAAATCACGACGATAGCCCTCCCTTCCAGTCAAAGCAAAATCGACCATTCATTAAAAATCACATATCATTGAGAGTTACAATTTTGAAAAAAATTAAATCCTTTTTACGGCCATTCACGTAACCATCATCCTGAAGTAAAAATATACTGAATATCTCTATGTTTTCGATATATACCGAAGACTTATCTAAAACACATTCCAGGTCTTTTCACCTCCTAAGAGTTTGAATTTCGAAATATCCTTGTATCACATTTTAGACTAATAACTGGCGTCTCTGAGACGCGAATAAACCGACAATAACTCGTTGGGTTCAAGATATATCGACGATTAATTAAAAACAAATTTGATTACTTTTCACCCCTTTTCACCTCCTTAGGTGGGGAATTCCGAAAATTCGTGAAATTACTTTTCAGGTATTAGAGTAAGCCAGGCTTGTAGCGATGTGGCCTCTTTGGGGCCGAATTCAGAAAAGTTTTTTAATGGTATTTGGGATATTAAAAGCATCAATCTAAAACGAAGAGCACTTCAATATCTCAATTGGTTCGATAGATATGGAGGAATAATCGAACACACATTTCACGTATTTTCACCCCCTTAATTAAAGAATTTCAAAACTTCTTGGAGTCCTGCCATCGACATTTTATACGTAACCAATTGAAGTAAAAATCACGATGATATTCATTTGCGTTTCAGTTATATGCACGATATATAAAAAACATACTTTGTTCATTTTTACTGCTTGGGAGACGAATTACAAAAAATCCAAGAACCTATTTTTGGGTATTTACGTAAGCAACATTTTGAAGTGAATACGAACTCCATATCCCGAAGGGTTCTATAGATATCGATAGTTAATCGGAAACACGTTTAAGGTCTTTTCACCCTCTTAAATGTTGAACTTAGAAAAATATTTAAATTGGCTGATATGAATTTTTATGTGTGTCCTACATAAATAAAAATCACGATGATGGGCCGTCGGGTTCGAGCTCTATCAACGTTTCTTCGGAAATACATTTCACCCCTTTTCACCCCCCTAGAGTTCGAAGATTCGAAAAATCCTTTCTTGGTGCTCGCCTACGACCTGAGGGGAAATCACACAAAAATTTCCACGACTCTAGGTTCATTGGTTTGGAATGCTGTTTGATATGTCAGTCTGTCAGTCAGTCAGTCAGTGTTATATTTTATATATATATATATATATATATATAACCACAGTATATATGTATGTATATATATAATGTGGTTTTATATATAATTGATTTCATTTAATAATGAATTGCACATACATAAACATACTTTATTAAATATTAATTAGAAAAATATGTCTTACCTGAAATATGCCAAAATTTTTAAATTTTCCAAAGAAAAGAGCAAATGTTGAATATTATTGTTTCAAAATCAGTACTTCTAAATATATATTTACGTCTACATTTTATGTTCATTTTAATTTACAGGTAGTTTCATCAGAAAAATACTGTGATGATAACTATGACGAAGAAATCAAGAGCAATGTTCATTGTAATGTTTGCTTTATTGACAGTCGTTGATTGCAGTAGAACAAATTTGTTACAAAATCTGCATCCATTCAAAACTTCCATTGGTACTTCTGTAAATGCGGTCATAAATTATTTAACTGAGCATTATTACATATTTATCATGACTAAAGCAAACATTACGCATGGAAGCATTACAGACGAAATAATACGAAACATTCAGGAAACTACGCCGTTTTCTGCTTATACCACGACAAATATTACATTAACAGAGTATTCAAGTTTTCGTACGGACCATACGGCCAACGGAACGAAAACTTTCGTTATTATTTCAGACAGTATTGAAGACGATTACTTCATGGAATCCGCTGTGGAAATTTCTTATTCTACATTTTGGGATTGCAAGGCCTACTTTACGCTCGTGTTAACTACTAAACTGTTAGGTTCTACCGAAAAAATCAAAGATATACTGATAATGTACTGGATGAAACTGCAAGTTCTACACAGCATATTTATTTTCGCCTATAAACCTGAGGAACAATTTACCGAATCAAAATTCGAAGATGTGCAGCTATTAAGTTTCAATCCATTTGTACAAGGTGGCACATTTTCACAAAGATCTTTGAAGACTACTAGCAAAACATCTCGCATATTTGAAGAGAAAGTACATGATGCAGGAGGTTTTCCATTGGTTGTCAAAATACCACACTTCCCACCATTTGTGCACAAAGAAATTTCAAAAAATGGTAAAGTTGTCTACGCTGGTATATTTTACGATACATTTAAGGTGTTAACGCAGAATTATAATTTTACCCTTGTGGCTGATTTAGGTAAAAATTCCTCAGACTTAAGCCAGTGGTGTGTTTCTGAAAGATATGGAGAAGAATATGACGTGTTTATGTATGCAGACATACTAAGTAGCCCAGAGCAACTGAAAAAGTATTCGTATCCATTTACGATCAGTCGTATTGTATTTGTTGTACCGACTGCAGAAAAACTTCCTCGCTGGATGAACGCTATACTACCTTTCTCTTCAGCAACATGGACAGCATACTTCTCATTTATTGTCTTGGTGATCGTCATTTGTCAACTTTATAAGATTTTCGTTTGCTCAACCAACGCCGCACAATTAGATTGTCTTGAGATGTATAGAACACTGTTGTTGGGCTCAGTACTTTATAATTCCAGAACTAGCTACATGCGCCTATTTATAATTTCATTAATTATTTTTAATATCGTATTCAATAACGCTTACACTGGTTCGTTCCATAGTTACATGATGGTGCCTCAGTACGCTAAAGATATTGACACATTTGATGACTTGATGAAGAGCGACCTGAAGGTTGTTGTCCCCATGCGTCAAAATGATGACATAAAGTACAACACTGAGGAGTTAATGAATTCCATGGATGTTAGTGAAAAAACTACAGAGGTATTTTTTGAGAGGCTTGTATTAGTGGATACAGCAGACGATGCTATAAATATGGTCAGAAACCACAGGAAGTTCTGTACAATTACGGAGACTAATACTGCTATGTATCTAGCAACCCGTACAGAAAATATAAAGGATAACCATCCACTATTTCATATCATGGATCAATATATAATGACCATTTTATTCGCACTCCCAATGCGAGACAATTTTCCGTTTTTAAATGAAGTAACTTCATTGTCATTGCTGATAATGGAAATTGGAATTGTTAATAAGTATACCAACGTATTAAAACATCGTATTGAATCTGAAAAAAATAAATACTTCATTGGTGGTGGTACCCAGCAACTTGAATGGAAACATATAGATTATTATTTTCGTTTTCTTTTGCTTGGAACAGTTATGAGTTTGTCAGTATTTCTGATGGAAATAGTTTATGTTTTTGTTATTAAACGTGCCAAACGACAGTTCTAATTAATTACATTTCGTATATATATTTCACATATAAACAAATTCAATGTAATTTAAAGTTTTCATATATAATGTAATTTGACAAGAGTTTTTACGTTCAGTGTGTTGTATTGTTGCTGTACTTGGGCCTTGACAATATTGTGTGTGTGTGTGTGTGTGTGTGTGTGTGATACCTCAGGTTGAAATATGAATAAATCAATGGTGTTAATTTTTATTTTCAATTTCCAGGTATTGTTTTATAATTTTGATAAGTAAAAATTTCAGTGCATCATGCATATTGTTAATTTTAATTGTCAAACTATTTTTGTTAATTGCATACAGAGTATTAGTCAAGCCATTTGATATTGTTTCAAAATCACATTGAAAGTCATACAATTTACATTATTTCACCATCATCCATACTTTTATGGAAAGTGCAGAGGTTTTACGCCGAGGCATATATGACTATTAACCATGATACTATAATTAACAGGAGAAGCGGGTGTCCCATTATATTAGCGATCAGCGAAATAATTATAATAGTTTAATATTTAATTGAGGGAGAGAGCTGGATGTGTTGATTAGACACTTGTGTTATATACTACTGCAGTGATGTAAGGCGTCAAGGTTTCCAATAATCAAAACCTTAAGCAGTAAGAAGAAGTCTTAGTTATTAACTTGAAAAAACTGTATGCACAATATAGAGAGGTTACTGCCTCAGTTCTACCAATAAAACAAACTTAGTTTTTAATTGCCGGTTATTTAAAGTGTTAAAAATCCCGTGGCACTAAGATTGAAAAAAAAATCATATAAAAATAATATTTTTTGGTGGCTTATATGTTTGAAATATTGTAAACTATTTTGAGGACACTGATTGCAAAAAATGCACGTTAGTGCCGTGCAAGTGCTAGTTTAGGAGGGTTGGTTTGATTATATCACATTTCAGATGTTACAATTAAATCTTCTTTTCTGTTGCTTTGATACGAAATAGATTTAATGAAATAGTTTGGACAATTATGACACAAACGCAATTTATTTCACTAGTATTTGTTTTCATGTTATAGGTATTTTAATATGTTTCATGTTGGTCCTTGCGAATAGACATGGCAGTTGCTGAAAAAAAATGTAATCAGCCCGTTGCCTGTGACACAATTATCCTGCCACCATTACATGTCAAGCTAGGCCTCATGAAGCTGTTTCTGAAGGCTTTGTGATGAGAGTACACTACGAATAAATTTCCGGAACTCAGCATTAAAAAACTAAAAGTAGGGTTTATTGATGGTCCCAAAACAAGGCAGCTTAGCGAGGATTATAATTTCACAGATTTAACTCCTGAAATTTAGACATTGTTTATTCTTATTGACAAAAACTTTCTTGGCAACCATAAGTCAACTACAACGAAATAGTAGGACACATTTTAATAAATTGCTGTAATATGAGCATCAATGTTCATTGCCTACTGATTTGGGTGACTTTCAAGGCAATATTGGTGATTACAGCGATGATCAAAGAGAGTTCATCTATACCTCGAAACCACGGAAGAGCGGTACAGGGAAGGTTGTAAGCCCCCCGTGATGGTGGATTGTTGCTGTAACCTTCTCCAGGGCTGTGTCTTCGCAAATCACATTGCAGAAGATCAAACAAACGGAGCTTCTTATGTTCCGAATGTCTGATTGAGTCGGTATAAATGTTTAACGCGGTGGTTTTCCTACTAGCTTTTATGTTTTATTTAAGTATTACAACGTAATTAGGTACATTATATCACAATCATTCATCAAATTACCTGTAATTTACATTTTAAATGGCGACATGGTTTGCGTGTGCAGAAAATTGGGTAAAAATTACGACAATCAAGCGGTAACTCTGTATTTCGTATGTGTAGGTGACAAGGGAAAATTGAATACATTTTTGGAAACATGTGCACCCAAAAATAGTTCTGAGTTTAATTGCATCAAAATCTGTGTTGGCAAGTGTAATCACTGCGACACGTGTAAAAAATAAATATGTAGTCTTGAATAAATTTGTAATCATTAAATGAATGAGATATACTTCCAAAGGACAACCTATTTTTCCTGAGACTAATTAAACTTACCATTTTCACTGCTAAACTTAAGCAATATGCAGTAACTATTGTGTTCTCTTGTGTACGCTTCGGTTTAAACCAACGGAATGGAATAATTTGAAATTTTACAGCACAAGTGTTTAATTTGGCAGGTCTAAACCTCTTTTAGTCATCAGCATGCATTGTTTCATGAGTGCTTAGCTTAAATGCACTTATTTGACATATGATGCAGCACATGGAAACTAACGATCTTCTTAACGGTTGTATGGGGACGATGCCAGAAGAGCAACTGATGGATTCTTACCCACATTCTATGATAGCACATGTTTGTTTTTATTTTTTCTACCACCACCTTATACTTAGGTCAGATAGTTTCCGAGTTTTCTGGATATATGGAATATGGATACTTTAATTTGCGGAATAAAAACACGCAGTTACTCTGTTAACAAGTTTTTAACTGCAACATTTAGTAAAAATAGTTGTATAAAATCTTCTTAACTTGTAGGAGTCGACTGAAAACTTTTAAATTGCATATATTTAAATGTAGCATTGTGGTAGTTAATTAGATATGATGTACACAGACATTACAAAAATGTTTTATTTTAATGTCGAATAGTTGCATTGTCACTAAAATACTTGTTAATTAAATTGTTATTATGTATTATAAATAATGATACTGAGCTAATTTAGCAATGTGTATTCAAGTTTATTATTTAAATTAACTTTCGATTGTGTACAAAATTGGAAGTAATGAAAATAACATGTATAGATGTATGAGCAACTAGTATAATTGTATAGTATTCTGATTTAAATTAAAATGTATCATAACAAAAAATAAAATTGTCACATTTTCTTAGCTTGAAAGAAAATATTTCACATAAGTTAAGATAATTTTATTGTATTTTTGGTGGCTTTCAGCAGTGGTCTGTCAAGTGTAAAATAAACCGTACAGTCACTGCTTTATTTCTTCGTATAGAGTAATGTTTATTTTCACATGTTTGCTGAAGTTACTTCACATGTGACGTTTCTAAAATACCATTTCTTACTATCGTAATTTTGTGTATCTTTATTGTGAAATAACAACTTCGTTTTGGCAATGTTGGTGTGTATTTTTGCTGTACATTATAAATTGTAATATATGGACATTTGTTATGTGTATGATACAATGAATTTTATAAAACACCATTTTATAAATATTCAACTGCACTTAGACTTTGAGCTGATTTTCACTGGTTTGATACGAACTTTTATATTAACCTCTTTTTTTATTGCGGACATCATTGCAGGAATTGGAAATACTTGTGGTAACGATATTTTTGTGGATATGCAGTATCATAACAAATAGTATTTGAATGTTGTATACAAAATGAATTCTTTTTTGTGTCAGTGAGCATTTGGACGAGACACTTAAATACATAATTTTTCTGTTTACATGTGCTCATGTACAACTATCCTGTCAAGGTACTAATAAAACACTTTAAATACAAATGTTTTTCTGATGTTTTAACAATTTAAATTTTACTCTTTCTGAATGACAGAAAATTAATTTTAATTAAGCAGTAACTATACGAAAGTATGTATGCATATTTATATATATATATATATATGTATATATATATATATATATATATATATATATATATATATATATATATATATATATATATATATATATATATATATATATATATATATATGAAAGCCAAACATTGTAAATTTTAGTGTTGTAAGAGTGAGGAAAATGAATTAAAACTATGTCTTACACGTAAAATAAAGTAGGTTCACTTCTGAAAGTAAATTGCGTTTTTTGTTACACTTCTAAAAGTTATCTTAGTTATACGCATAACCCCAAGTAAAATCTAAATAATTTATTTGCTTTAGTTTTCTAAGCAATTATATGGTCATAACACTACAATAAACTTGCAGTTTATATACTATAGGACCGCGGAGAACGATTATTTTTCATATTAGTGTTCTCCGTTCACTCAGTTACGTTGGCGAGATAGTACATCAAAGTGCGTGTTTGAACATTAGGAAATGTATAAAATGCGGTGGTAATCACCAACGCCACTGAGCTACTGATAAACAGTGGCATGGCCTGGATGTGCGGTTGTCATGCAGTGATGCATTAGCGGTTACGAGCGTTAAAGTCCGAAAACACGCAGTCCAAATGAAAAGTCACGAACTAAAATGAAAAACACAACATTTTCAGACTTTGAAATCCCCTCGATGGAAGAAGCACAAAATAATAAAAATCATCGAAATTCAAAGGAAAATGCACGAAATGTTACTCATCTGTTTATGTTATCATCATTATTTTTTTTTTTTTTTTAACTTTCGCCGTGGCATTGAAGCAGGACGCTCATTAAATATAATGGAAAATCTGCGACAGTTGTATTTTAACAAAATTTTACGGTGATATGAATAGTTGCATATGTACATTATACTTCATATTTACGATTTTCTATCTTCATAATTTCATACACGAAAACTGTCTTATGACTAAAAAGGAAATAATTTTTTCATAACTGTGCCATATCATCTTCATAAACATACATTGTAATGTCAAAGAAAACTTTAATTTGTCAAACAAAGCAACTAACACAATGAATGTTCTAATTAATAACATTTTCATTGAAATGTCTATGACTTCGTTAGTTATATATAGTTGTTGTACGTAAGATATTTATATAAAAATAGAAACATCATATAATAGTCTATCCAATAAAAAACTTAACTGTGTATCTAAAACTTTGTATAAAATATCAATACATTACTTTGTTTATGCAAATAAGCTAGCTTTGTTGTTTACATCTTACATTTAAAAATTTTTGTACCTTCAGTAATAGTTTCTTACAATAATCGTAACTTAGATGTAGTTCACTTTTTAGAACAACATTTGGAATCGTTCATACTTCAATAGCTTCAATAAAATCACCACAAATATTTTTCTTCGCTTCATCTTTCTAAAGCGTTGTTTTTATACATGACCATTCAATGACATAGAGTGGCCTTCTCGCAGAGGAATAATAATAATATTTTTATAGCTGGTTTGTAATAGAGATCATTATTTCTATGCGATATTTGTATTTTGACACCGAATTTCTGAGATCGGTGGATACACTTTATCTACATTTCTGCTTTGATTAGGAAATATTTTGTTCCTACTGTATTTAACATAGATAATTTTATGGTTACAATTATCAAATATCGCAGCACATAAAAAGTTATTGGGATTACTTTTTTATTATTCGAAACCCTACACAAATAATACGGCATGTCGCATTTTCAAGTATCGAATTGATGTTTTATCCCGAAATTGAATGAGGAACTTATTTTTCCAAGCAATCCATAAAGTACCTACTCGCATTAAAAATCAGTCAGCAGTAGTTTTATGTAAATCTTTGGCTGGGTATTGTGTAGGACCATGTAATTGAGCCATTTAATTTATTTCCATGGTTCAATGCTGCCGTTTTTTGAATTACAGTATATATTTACTATTGATACAGGATTGAACAGAAATCAATCACATATTGATGAAAAAAAAAAACAGAAATATTACGAAGATGGGAAACAACGAGCAATATTTGAAATATAGGTACTTCCAATGTGATAGTAACAACTGAGTTACAAATAATATGAAAATAGCTGAATCGCATTCAATTTCAAAAGATAATTAAAATCTGGGAATTCAAACATAATACGGTAAATGGTTCAATAATATGGTACGAAAAGTAGTAGTCGTTAAAATTCTTACAGTTAATTGACTAAATGTTCATTTGAAGAAATGCAAAAGTTATTCAACAACTCTGTCTACCAGCAAGGGCAATGTGCGTCTGCAATTAATGGTAGAAAAATCTACTAGCCTGGAAGCATGAGCAGTATATACGTAGTAAAAGTCTTCGTTGTAATTAGAATAATATTTAAACGTACATTAAAGTCAACAAGTCTCTCATAGTAATAATTTTACGATTATCTCGATAAAAAAAAAATATATTTAATCAACAGGGTCTTTTGAGCAGGTAACAAAAATATTGAATTATTATTTGTCAAATTGACAGAGATATCTAGTTCACGCACGACTTCGTTTAACTTCATCTCTGACTTGGTTCTAAGGTTGGCTGGTTTTCTCTGCGCACTGCATGTTACACATGGGATTGCAGTGCAATCTTATAATTTTTCTTCGGAACAAATTGTGCTGGAATTTGGACTCAGCTTGGATGAAGTCAGGAATCACTTTCATTCCCGCCTGGTCGAACCCTGAACCCGGACTCGTATGCAAACTGTCGAATCAACTGTGGACCCTCACACCGGTGACATTTCTCCGTCTGCAAGTCCGGAAATCTGCCAGGAAGACAGTAAGTATTCTTTCACACGAGTACGAAGATATCCCTCTACCTTTAACCCTGAAAAAAAAAATCGTTTACGAACATATAGGAATATTTAAAAATAATATTAATTTACATACATGATAAATGAAATATACAAAATATGAATCAGCTTACTAATATACGCGTACGCAGTTTGATAAAGTTGGAGGAAAAATTTTCTGTGATGTATTTGTATCATAAAGACAAAAAAAAATGTCAGTCGTTTTCAAAATATTACTAAAGAATAAACAAAATACACAAAAGTCCAGTCAACAAACAAAATAGATTATGCGTGCCAGGATTAATGAACTTCGGGTAAATGATTCCTGAATTATATTATATTTTACTTATAATATAAACATGGTCGTCATTGTAAAAATATGACTACATGATTAAAAAAATACACAAAATTCAATTAAGCCAAGCGTTTCCAAAACTGCAAACTGTCAGGACAACGACGCCGGGTCTGCAGCCTCAGCCGCATGTCGCAAAAATTGGTCAGCAGTGGCCCGCTTCTGACGAAAACTCTATTGCGACAGACGACCCACGCTTCTTGGTTTTAGCACCTCCGGCTATACTTCAAGTTAGCTGAAAGTTAAATCGAAATTTTGGTTTTACCATCTCCTGCTAACGTGTGACTGACACTTCAACCTGTGGCTATCGTAACAGACGGATGCAGCAGTGGTTATGTAGTTGGCTGGAGGTTAAATACATACGTCACAGTTTCGTTCAAGTGAAGTAGCGAATAATGGCGGGCTATAATGTTATTGTAGTCGTTAGATTTATACGTTATATGGACTTACAGTTTGTGAAAATGGCAGGTGGAAGCATTGTAAAACTGTGTACTGTAGTGAAATTCTTCGGCAACGAAAGAAAATTGATTTAAAAGGGTGACGCCTGCACATCGAGCCATGTACGATTCATGGTACACAGCCCTAAACATGTTGTGTTTGATGACCTGTGGATGCAAATATAAAGGGTTAAATCGTATGCAGTTGAGGTATGAAAACTGTTAAATTGTTTCAGTACACGTATGAGTGTATAATGTCGTAAGCCTACATTGCCAATGTCAAATAATTTGACTAGTGTATCATAACCTAACTTGCTTGTGGGGCCTGTATGTTGTATGCTCGTTTATTGCTCTGCGTTGGATGTAAACGTTGCTACAGTAAAAATATCAGGGCTTATATAACTATAATAACCATGAGTAGATAGATTTGGTTCCTTCTGGAGCAGCGGGTTGCGGGTGTGGATTGGTGGATTCGCGCCGCCATCTTGTTTCCGGCCGCCATCTTGTTTCCGGCGGCCATCTTGTTTCCGGTCGCCATCTTGTTTCCGGTCGCCATCTTGGATTACGTCACTTTCAAAATTTTCCAAAATTTTCAAAAATTAAAAAAAAATTTTCTAAATTAAAAAAATCTAAAAAATATTTTACATCCATCCACCATCTTGGAATAATACCTCCCCCCTTCCCCCATTCCCTGCCGCCAAAAATAATGTATTATTATATTTAGTTCTAGGAATGACCACCAGGGGTTTGAGACACCATTTTTTTCTCACTTGATTCTACTCCACCATGTACTTAAGGGCGATGTGTAATGTACCATAGGCGGGACTCTCACCTCTATCACCAATATTATTATTATGCTTACCTCCAGGCAGCGAGATTGACAAGTCTTGACAAGTATTATATATCAACAAAGTAATTTCATTTCATTTTTTAAAAACCTTGTATAGTATAATGTAATTGTGTTCTATGTAACCACTGATTAAATGTACAAGGACTGTTGCATCTGATGCTCTTTAAGAAAAGTTATGACAGGCAAATAATGTCTCACAACACACAGAAATTTAAGTTTTAAAATAAATACATTTATTACCACTATATAAACAACACAATAAAAAAACTATATACACACTATTTACACTATATACATTGTACACTATTATTCTTGAGGCGGCTGGTCAGGTCCTCGTCCCACCAGAGTCCGGAGGAGGCCGAGGACTTCCTCCTGGAAGCGGGCGGTGGCGGTGTGGCGGATCCCCGCCACGGCGTGCTGTGCTTCTAGTCGGAGCCGCAGGTCCAGGATCTCCTCCTGCTGGTCCCGAACCTGGGCCCGCAGCCCGGCGAGTTCCCGCCGCACCTCCTCCCCCATGTTGCCCTCTTCCTCCTCCCGGAAGGCACCCTGCTCAGCATCCTCGTCGTCGCCATCCTCGTCATCGTCGTCATCGCCATCGTCGTCGTCATCCTCCTCCACCA
>PNEQ01110219.1:0-28105 GCA_003012365.1 Medauroidea extradentata
AATACAACTGAAACTCGTGACAGAGACTAGGGAAGGTGTCGGACATGGCTTTCTTCCCAGCATATGTTGCTTTAAGTTATTTAAAAAGGAGAAATGTACGAATGGCCGTACCGGGGGTCGAACCCAGATCATTCCGAATGCGAGTCCAACATGTTACCATTGAGCAAACCTCACTCGGCCAATATATATAAATTTACACGAACTTTAAAAAAATCAAGTGCTGCGATAGGCCTAATGTTTTTACTTAGAAATATATATTGATTTTCGAATATTTTTTAATTATTCATAACAATTAATAATTATTCCATATTGTAGCCTAATAAATTCACTTCCTTCTACAAACCACAGAAACGTGGTGTACCATAGATGGCAGCACTGTAATTAGGCCTAATATACTTGAATTAATACTTTTATGTAATACTTGTTATAATTGTGCTGTATCTACATTAAAATTAAATTTTCAAGGAAAGAAAGATAATCTCTGGAATGATCAAAACAGTACAAATATTGGAAATTGGTATGGTTGGCTTTCAGTTCCAAATCACCTATACCCAACACACAACTACTGGTTAATAGAAATTAACTGTATTATTTAATTCATTTGATAAGAAAGCAATAAACAAAGGAAAGCCTTGCATCCAAATAGTTTTACACATATAGTAAACTTGTTGACGTCCGTTTTCCATTAGTACGTAAAAAAACTTATTAACCGTTATTTTTCAGCTAATTTGCCATTTTCGTTCAAGCCTATGTTACTTATAATTGATTTACAGAAAAAAACATTTTAAAAATTGCTCTTGAACAGTCTTAAGGTCACTGCCTAACTAAGGGCTGTGTCGTGAGCAACGATAGGGATTCACGTGTTATATTATATTCAGCGACGCCCAATTATTTATAATGATAAAACCCATTTGCCGCATAGGTAAGGTAAGCGGGCTTTACATCTTCTCGTCGACAGCGAGGTCATTAGAGACGTCGACACACAACTTGGTACAATGTCAGGAGTTGGGAGAGGAGTCGGCCATGGCCTTTGTTAAGGAACCATCCCGACATATACCTGGAGTAATTTCGGGAAACCATGGAAAACCGAAATCAGAATGGCCGCAGCCCAGGACCGAACTCGGATCCTTCCGAATGCGAGTTACCGTTGCGCCACCTCGTTCGGTTCCGCATAGAGAAGAAGAGTTTACTACTACATGAATAAAAATGTAGAAAAATTTTGAGGTTATGTATTCGAGTGATTTTGACAAGTGAAAATACTCATTTGTTAATAGTTTTCTGGGAAATTAATGAACGTTCTAAAAATCCTAGTGCGTTTCTTTACTTCACCGAGTTGAATAAAGAAAGTCTATGGTGGTATACATTATACGTAGGTCTGACAGGTACTGAGCCACACCTAATTAAATCTAACGTGTTAATACATCCCTGTAATCGCCAGGGTCTAAAAGGCTACCTGTGCGTTAAGAGGCTCAGAAGCGACGGAGCTATAAGGGCGACCTTGATGAACGCCTCAAATGCCGCATCGCCTCAACGAGCCAATTGCTGAACTAGCGTACAAGTTTCCTACTGATCCATTTCTACTGTGAGACTTTAGGCGGCGACTATTTAATTTTATGGGTAGAAAGTGGGCAGCAAAGTTCAAGGCGTGATCTTGTCTGAGTTTCGCAAACATCCGGTTAGTACATTTTGAAGTACGGCAATCTGAAAAGCTATGTTGGAAGACTTCGAAACAGTGTTTTTATTCAGCACGGTGTCGTTACAATAACATTCCGTACTTGTCTTAAGTGTATTTTCTTTTCGTATATTGGTACAATGGGCACATGTAGTTAAAAGAATTTCCCCACAAATTAAAACATATTTGAAGTGCGTGTTAGGTAGCCACCTTAAGAGTGCGTATAGATAAATAAACGCTGACAACATCAATTGATTTCTGCGCTTGTTTCGAAGAGAATATGGATAAAATACTCAATGACAATCCTAGATATTGTTATTTGCCAACTTTATGAGTAAATATTTATCCAAAATTACTAATTCGTTACACGTGATCTCTTGCGCCGCAGTTAAATGCATGAGGTTCCGGTGTCAGAGATTGTGCCTCAGAAGTTAGTATCACTGGAAACAATTTAGTTTAAAACGTTTGCTAAAACTATTGTCTAGAATTGCTATTGTTTAATTTTCGCAAATTGGCTTCAAGAAACCTACAGTTATAGATTAATGCTTTTAGCGTTGAATTATGTACCACGCCCTCTTAAGTGCTTACGAAATATTCCCATTTAGCTAGGCTTTTGTGAGAAGACTGCCGACAAGGGAATGCGACAGTATTATGCGTGGGGTTTGAAGGAGAAGGGTAGGAATGACAAAATAACGGACGAATGTTGGCTAGCATGTCGCGGTCATGTACGTCGTAACGTATCGCCCTGTTATCACTACGCTTTTCGTGCGCGGCAGACCATCGATTCTGCCCCTCAAGCCGTCCCGAGATCCTTCACAATCACAGGTCGTGCGTGATGCTTTCCTTGCACGCATGCAGTGACCTGGAAACGCGGGAATATCGTTCCTTTGACCAATATGCATGCACTCAAGAACACTGCGCAGCTAAGCGAGCGCTGGTGTCGGTTGAATATATAAAGATATCTACCAGCAGAGTATGTAAACAAACTGAATTTATTGTCGCTGGTCGTTTGACCTGGTTTGATCGCACTGTTGAACATTAATTCCTCACACTTTAAAAAAAAAATACTTTTACAAGAAAAATCCTTGGAACCCCAAGTTGTCAAGCAAATCCTTTGTAAAACTACGAAGCTGTCTCTTCTACAAAATACAGACTTTATGTTTGTAACATATCAAGTTATAGCCTTACAATGTTCAAAATTAAATTTGAATTATTCATATTATTATGATCATAAACTGATTTTATTTCAAAGATAAAAGTTAAACTAATAATTTGTACATGTAATTATTTTGAGTAAATAATTTAATGCTAGCACCAAAAATCGAACCTATATCCGTCAGCTTATTATCCGTGGACTTTGTCGCTAGACCAACCACAGCTTACGCACTGCTTGTTTGTTTATAATTTTACACATTCTGTTATTAAACTTTCTTTCTGTGGAGAACACTATTAACACCAATATTAGTTTTATTCGAGCCAAATGTATATCAGAATCCTTACATGGTACATAACCATCATTTCCGACAAAAACGTAATTATAGTTTACTACAAAATCTTACAAAACATTTTACAAATAATGTCATAACTTTACAAATAAATAACTTTTCAAGGAAAACCCTACTTTTACAAAGATATGAATTAATTCCACATAAATTTTAGATAACAATTTTAGAGTGCACTAAATAACACTAATTTATAACTCACTTACTTCGTACACTTTGGTGTTTGCTATATTATATTAGAGTACATCTGGTATTTCAGGAGCAAGTGTGTTGTAGTATAAACTCAGTAAAACAAGCGTTATTGTATAAAAACTAATGCTTAGAGCCACGATTTTATGGCGAAATGATTTTTGCAACATTTGGTTCCAATGCGTCATGTGCATATCTGCAGATCTGCTACATCGTTTGTGATTGGATGATTTTACCCTCACTTGCCTTGGCAAATCACAGACGTACGGAGTTACAATATTCTTATTATGATTGGTGCAGTCAAATGAGAGATGTGTCTGAACAAAGACACGCTGCCAGTAACCATGATGCAGACCTGCCGATGTGCACAGGAGACACTGAAACAAAGTGGGGCAAAAATCTTTTCGCGACAAAATCGTGGCTCTACTAATGCTACCACCACGACTGAAAATTTTCAAACATGTATGCATTTTAAGTTTTACTTTTAACGTAATTCCATTAGTATGTAACATGCACTTTTCTACCAAATCGATCAAGGCGTGCCACCGCACTTGTATTGCATTTTTATGTTATGCCTTCATAATACAAGTTTTTGTATCGTGGGAAAATTAATAAGTGTTTTTGGTATTGATGTCAGTGTGTCAATCTTGTACTGGGTTACGTTACTTGAAACAATTAAGTTTGCAAACCAGCCACGAATTAAACCTTGCAGTACCAAATTAAATAAATAAAATCAATTAAATAGTATTAAGGTTATATACTTCATTACATGAGAAAATTTCCGATTACTCTACTGCGGTTATTTTTTCCGTTATAGTTAAGTGGTTTTTTGCTTCCTTTGAATGTACAATAATTGAATTTTTTTTTGTACGTCACATACAAAAGAAATTTTTGCTATCATTGACTCGAAGGTTTGACTGCACAACCGCTTGCGCACTCGCACTGTTTGTCACGTGTTCGTAAGCTGCTGTCTGGATGGGTTTCCGGTTCTATACTAAAACTGGTTTCTCGTAACAGTCTCCGCTCGCTACCTCATGTTCTCTCAAATGTGTCTAACAACTTGTCGCTCGGCTGCGGTTAAATAATAAAAAAGTACAACTGTCTGAATTAGAGGCTGTCTCCTGAAGCTAGTTAGGTTGGTAGCGTTTAACTTTACGTCGACGTCGAGGTTATTTGAGACGAAACTAGTAGTTCAGAGAAACATCGACCAGAAAGGAGTGGAGTGGAACGATTTTGTCAAAGCCTGAGAGAACCAATAAACATGAAGGGTGTTGTAACGTCTCACGTGTAATGTTCTACGCGAAACTGCTAAACGTGTTCTTAATGCCCAGCTTATACCGAAAAAAAAAGAAACAGTAACAATATAAGTTACAAAATGTTAATTACAAAAATGTTATCACAAATTCTAAGCTATGGTACACTATTTATAGCAATGTTGATAGCAAATACGTTTTTAACATTGCTGAAAACACCAAAATTATGGTTAATGTTAACAAAAGTACCAACTATGTTCACAAGTATTTTAAGTTCATTGTTTACATACAACTGACCTTCGACCTGACGTATTTGTTCAATTGTTATTTAGTTATGTGCGCTCATGTAATAAGCATGTCATAAAAACTGTAATTTGCAAGGCTACATTTGTTAGGAATGGTTAAGTACCCAAATAAAAAGTGCAGTTACCTCTATATATATAAAAATTAAAGCTGACTGACTGACATACCAAACTCCAGCCCAAATCACTGGACCTGTAATCGTGAAATTTTTGTGGGGGTTCCCCTCAGGTCGTAGGCGAGCACTAAGAAGGGATTTTTTCGAAATTCGACCTCTAAGGGAGTGAAAAGGGGTGAAATGTGTTTCCGAAGAAACGTCGATAGAGCTCGAACCCGACGGCCTCGTGATTTTTTACTTTAATAGGATACTCGTAAAAATGCATATTAGCCAATTTAAGAATTTTTGAAATTCAACATTTAAGGGGGTGAAAAGACCTTAAATGTGTTTCCAATGAACTGTCGATATCTACCGAACCCTTCGGGATAGAGAGTTGATATTCACTTCAAAATTTTGCTTACGTAAATACCCAAAAAAGTAGTTATAGTTTTTTTTTTTTTTTGAAATTCGACCCCCAGGTAGTAAAAAGGGGTAAAATTTTTTTTTTATGAATCGTCTATATCTTTGAAACACAATTGGCAATCGTCGTGATTTTAACTTTAATTGGTTATGTATATAAATGTCTATGACAGGTCTCCAAGGCGTTTCTAAATTCTTTAATTAAGGGGATGATAACACGTGAAATGTGTTTTCGATTATCCTTCCATATCTATCGAATCAATCGAGATATCGAAGTGCTCTTTGCTTTAAAATGGTGCTTTTGTAAATATCCCAAGTACCATTTAAAATATATTTTCCGAATTCGGCCCTAAATTGTTAAAAAAAGGGTTAATATGTGTTTTCGACTCACATTCGATATATATCGATCTAATAGATTTTTATATAGCGACGTGATTTTTGTTTAGGGTTGATGCTTATTCAAATACCTAAAAAGAAATTTCAGGAATTTTCGAAATTCGCCATCTAAGGAGGAGAAAAGGGGTGAAAAGTGATGAAAAGCGTTTTCAATTAATCGTCGATATATCTCGAATCCAGCGGGCTAATGTTGTGTTTTTGACGTCCACGAGATACCAATATTGTATTCTAAAACGTGATTCAAGGGTTTTTCGAAATTTACTCTCTTAGGTGGTGAAAAGACCTTGAAAGTGTTTTAGATAAATTCTTGATATCTATTGAACCTGTCGAGATTTACAATTCATTCTTGCTTCAGGATGATGATTACAGAAATTATCGCAAAATGGTTTTAAGATTTTTCGAAATTCGATTTCTCAATACTGTGCAGTGGTCATATGTTTTTTTAAATGAATAATCTATTTTGATTCGACTGAACGGGCTAGCGTCGTGATTTGCACTTAAATTGGATGCTTATATAAATGTCTAAGATGTGAATTTTAAATATTTTGAAATTCGACACCCAAAAGGGTGAAAAAGCACAAAAATTTGTTTTCCATCAACTCATGGTATCTATCTAACCAGTAGAGATATTGAGGTGTTGTTCGTATCAGAGTGATACATACTTAAGTATGTAAAAATTATATGTTAGTTTCTTTTCACTTTATAAGATAACTTGATCATTAATAATAAAACTAAGTTTGTAAACGTTCAAGGCAGACGAACCAAAAAGCAGGAACGAGCAGCGAGAAGTAACTTATACATGAGTTTCACTCTACAGTAACCTATCGAGACGTTGTGTTGTACAACTCTATGAGTCCAGCAGGACACAAATAATGTATTTCTTTAAATAAAGTTTAATTTTCATGAATTATTTCGACGTTACGTGACGCAGTTGTTTGTTACTCAGGTCTAAATTCCGGGAGGTTCTGGGCTCGAATTCCGTTAAAAGCTGCGCGCGAACGTTCAGTTTTGACACACAAAAAATACAAGACAGATAGAATTAGTGCAATTTACATGTAGTCGTTTAAAAGGGGTAATATTGCAGTTTGCTTTCCACTTAGGTTCGTCTACAACATCAGCTGACATATCGTCGGTATACTGCCATAAGTGATTAAGTCATTAATGTTATTTTGTTTAAAACACTATTAAATTGTAGATATTAACAACAATGTGGTAAGTTTCTATACTGTGACGCAACAGTACGAAATGACGAATATACTTACAAATTGGGCAATTATTTGTAAACAACATATACATATTCTTAGCATTTTTATCATTTTATCTGATTTTGACTGGGTTACTTTTGGCAGTAAAACGACGATATATCATCTCACTAATATTAAGTTTGCGGTACCAAATACGTTTCCGTGAAACCTTTTCCCATTGAAACTATGTAATAGCAATGAAGTTCCAGTGAATATTTTGAAAATATGTAATTGAAAGCACTGTCACCAATGGATGAGCACAGGGTAAATAAGAAGTTTTTCATTCGATTAACATCTTACCTTAGGTGTCTGTAACTACCCCACAGCGTCAAATTGGCAGGGTTTTAAATAAGGTCCAGGCGAAGTCGCCGTTATTGGCACGGACAAATTTAAGACTGATTTTCGCGTGGACAGCTATAGCTACTTATCCTGCTGCAGAACTAGCCACTTGGACATTCTGACATTTGATGACTGAAGTACCAATCTTGAGTACAAATAGGTTCTTCATTTAAAGTAAATATTACCAGTTGCGAATAATACTCGCGAGCAAAGCCGCGGGGGGCTGTTAGTTATTATATAAATAGAAAAGATAACTACAGATTTTGTATGATAGGCTACATACCTATACATAAATTTTTTTCTGAGATCAGACAACAAAGACATAGTACGCGCTATAAAAAATAATTTGTAGGATCAAACTTCCCCTCAATTTACTGCGTTTCTTAACTGAGATATTTGTTTCGAATCAAAAATTAGTTATCTTATATTTGACAAATGTCAGGTTTTTAATTTTTAATACTCATTTGAATTGCTTCCATATCTCTTGTTGAAAAGCTGTGAATCACGGAATACGTCACCGACATCTTCAATTACTGTATTTCTCAGATCGAACAGCAACTATTGTATTCATTGTGTGATGCATGTACTTATGACAAGAATGTTTTCATGTTAATACAGGCAATTAAAACACAAAAAAGTCGTACTATCGAAAAAATATAGTAATAAACTATAAGTTTTTATCTCACCCCGGTTTTTGACAAGCGATATTTTCCCAGACACAACATGTTTCAGTGATAATTGTGAACATGAACACCAAGAAAGATTACACGAGCATGTTACAGAAATAGTATTATCTCTGACCTTCAGGTCCACAATCGTTCTGTCTGCGGCCTTTCCCAGATATGTGCTTAGTTTGCATAAGGCCTTCCGCTGTAACTTTGTTATTTAGAACAACGTAGAAACATTTCCGTTCCCTTACATCGTGCTTACATGGAAACTTATGAGTTATTTCTGACCAGGAATATGAATATTTACTTAAGGATATTCTGAACATATTTGACATAAGTGATCTGTTGGCGACAGAATATAAGTTACCATTTTTACGTACAAAACAGTAGTAACAGAAAACGTTGTCCATTAGAAACTATTAAAAATTCGTTGAAAATGAAATTTATTAAAAAATAAACTAAACAAAGTTGATAACCAAGAAAGCATTGATACTCCCCATAACGCTCTAACGCAAGGCAAGTAATTATTTTAACAGTTTTATAAAAATTTACCGTTATTTTGCACAAGCACACACATATGAATAAGTGGAAACTAACTTTGTTAAGATAATGTTCTTAAAGGCTAAAAAGCGTGCATGTTTGAAGATGGAGATGAAAATAGTTTATGAAAGATAAAACATATCTTAAAGTTGCAGTATGAAATTCATGAATAAATGAAATCGATAGATACATTCTGAATAGGAATCAATTAATATTTATGAATTACTAATGGTTTTTCATTTATTCTTGTTTGGGAAATTTAAAAAAAAAACGCACTGGTAGTAAGCGGATATTAAGTGATTCACTTTGGGGATGTCTGCACAATAAAAGTGTTTCCAAAGATTCATGAACTGTAGTAGGGCAGGTTTTCTTAGTTACGCGACCAAGGACACTCACAAGGATCGTGTTGAACGTCTGTAATACTGTTCTAGTTGGCTAAAGGCTGTCGGAAATAATAATAAAAAAATAATATTTTATACCTGTGTACTGTTTACATTTTTTTCGGGCTATATAACGACTTTCGCCTGTTAACAATAGCTTACTCTGCTCGAGCGCAGATTAAACATGATTTGACCGAGATGCCAGATGAACGTCTGATCACGGGTAAATTTCACTCGGGTTACGTTTTTGAACACCTTAAACGAAAATTTTGGCTTACCTACCCTACCGAGTTTTTGAAAACGTCTTGCTAATCACACAGTAGCATTTCACTGATTTAATATTTTTTAACTGCTCTGTCCGGAATCCTTGAAACACAACTGATAATTAGTAAATATGCATTGATTCATAAGTAGATAATATGTGACGATTGAAGTACCTGTCGCTTGTATAATTTATTGCACGGTAAAATATGATAAGGGGACAGCCATTACTTTCTTGTAGATAATGTCAACAAATCTTATACGCATAATCTAGTTTGTTACCTATTTAGTAAGAGGACTATAAACATACCATGGGTAAGTTATGTTTACAGTTTATTTGTTTAAACCGCACAAGTAATACTTGCATAAATTTCAAAATCTTACACGGATTTCCTGGAAGTTAGGCAATATTCACGACCCTATCTGAATCGTGGGAAGTATGGTTAGAGATGATGGTATAGCGGGAAAAAATTTTTGTACCAACATACCCTTTAAAATACTGTGGATTCTTGCGACATATATGATTAGGTGTAATACGTCAGACACAACGTAGCTGGCTGCCGACCAATAACAGGCGTCACATATTACAATTGCGGGATTCTTATTGTCTCAGCCAAATAGGGCAACAGCTCTACGTAAAAGTGAAAGCCAGTATTCTTATGGTAAGCTGAACGTGCGTTTAAATCCAGCAAACAGTCAAGTTTTCCCGCGATAGACCATCATCTCTAAGTATGATACTTTATTGGCGCCTATAGTACATTTGTAGGGACGCTGATTTATTCCGTTAAAAGTTGACTATTTGTTAGGCTTCAATATGACATGTCTAAATTTGACGTTCTTATTTTGTTATATGCGTGTCCCCATGTGACTGGATCATTGAGAACACTCGTGCGCCGATACTGAATATTTGTTATTTGTAGAGACATGAAAAATTCGCGTTTTCTTTCAGGCACAAGCTAGAACTACAGCAACTGTAAGTTCGTGCTTCTTTCGCTATTGGTCGTTGACTTATTTAACACCGCCTTGAAGTATATGAGTCAATAATAAAACGTAACTAAATGCGGGCCCATTTTATTGTGTCAGCGAGCAGCCAAAGAAAACAGCTGTTGTCTGCTTGAATACACAGATATTCTTGAAGTCTAGTCTACCGGTCAGTGAACCGACGAATTTTTCCCGTCTCTAGTTATTCGTCTTTAAAACGACTACATGACCATCCTCGTATAACACAAGACGCAGGATGCTATACTGTATTGTAAAATACGGTGGCATGAAATATTCTTGCGATTTTCCAATACATGAATGTAGTTATGCAAAAAAATAACCAACCCGCATTTGCTGGAACCCAGATATTCAAAGTCAAAGTCTACTGTGTGTACCAAAACCTTGTATAAACCGATTTTTTCTGAGTTATTATTTTTCTTCAAATATTATGATTTAACTCTTGTTCTTTTTCCATGACATATTTTGGACCTTCGCCTTCTACTTGGTATAATTATTTGAAAATAAATTAATTTGGGGGTTGATTACTTTTTACGTAACTACGTCCTTATATACAACTTGTTATTACACTACGAATTACAAACTGGCGTTAGACGTGCGTTAAAGGTGTTAAGGTTTATTTTATAAAAAAATTATGTTTCTCCAATACTTGTATTTTATGTCTACTACAAAATGAATAATTTCTAGTCCATTTTAACGTTATTTATTTAGGGACTAATACCCCTTAACGCAGGTTGTACTTACAAATAAAAACTACCCACGACTATAGACTCATAAATTTAGCGAATTCCTTTGTGAAGACGTTAGCATTCAAACTCCTGTACACGTTGGTAACTTTCGAGATTGGGTAGCTGAAACTCTTCCTTGAGGACTGTGAATTAATAGCAGACCTGCGTGAAAACACTCACTGACCCCCGCGCTACTTTGTCACATGTACAACTGGCCACTCACTGGAACAGCAATCAATGTACTAGTAGCTGAAGATATACAGGACTGTGGAGTCCAGCCTGCTGGTCGGTGAACGCACGAAATTTCCGAGTCTCTACATACCATTAATGTCCGGGGAATGTTTGGTGATTCAGAAATATCGATTTATTACTTCGCACAGTATACGAAGGTCGAGATGAATATAAAAATAAATGTAATTTTCAAGGCAGTGGTAACTACAATCCGGGACTTAAAATATACAAGGTTCTTTTTGTAACGAGGAGAAACTACAGTCTGGGCCGAACGCAGAAAATATTTTCGGAAGGAGGGACCAAACTTTAAGAGTAAATTTCATAAAGTTTACATTTTGATTATTTAGATTTTATTATTAGGATACGTTATACACAATTGTGAACTACAACAATCATGACTTTCTAATACATAAACGAAAAATGTTAAGTGGTCCCGAATTTGATAATGATATTAAGTAACACCGATTTCTCTCCCCGTAATTTATAAAATGTTGATCCGAGGACCCTTCTCTGGGAAACTTTGGATTATAAGGTGCAAAGTGATGATATTTAAACTACTTCCTTAAGGTAAAAGGGAGGGGTTTAGATCACATTTCACTGTTCTATCTAGTGTAAATTGAAACTTTTTTTTTTGGTGGGGGGCGGTGGCGCCCGGTCCAGTTCCGTTCCTCTCTGAGCGCGGCCATGACTATAGCAGGAAGAACACGCTCGGCAGCAACATGCATACCAAAACTTAGTTCACCTGGTGTACAAAGCGTTACTTTTTACTCCCGAACACTTGCCGGATCGATGTTTAAAAACTCAGGTTCACCTCTGTACAAACGTTTCTAAAGAGAGCCCCTTAGATCGGATACGAGATAAATCTCGATCGAAATGGAAGCCTTTCGAGAGATGGAAGGGGTTGGACAAAGGCTATGCAGTGGGGGGTGGTGGTGGTAAGGGGGTTGGTCTTTGGAGAAGGGGGTGGGGGGAGTGAGTAAAAGAATCCGCGAACTGAGAAAAACCAAGAGAAGAAGAAAGTGAACGCCTTGAGGGACTGCCGGGAAAAGTTCCCAAAGAATTGCCTCTCTTTCAAGTAGTTTGATTAAGTTCGGCTCTACCCGGCCGCCGGCACACGCGCTCATTTGTTCGACAACGGCGCCAACAAATCCAATCTGCGTGGGGATGTAAGGGGGTGGTGAGGAGGGGAGTAAGGCCCCATTACCTGTGCAACAAGACCCCGCCTCCTTTGTGCGCGGCCGTTGTAAATGTGTTGTACTCTTTGGAACCCGATCAACTCGGAACACATCTAGATAGCCCTCCTCGACCCACGCTAACCCCTCCAGATCTATCGCGAAACTTCTCTCGCACAAAAGAAGTCGGTGGAGAAGGAAAAATACGGGCTGGGTTTGCACGTTTTCCAACCCTCCCACCTCCCTCAACCCCGTTCTCGGCCTGCCGAAACACACTCTCGCAGGGAGGCTAGGGAGACTTGTGGTTATCTGAGACCGAAGTGTGTCGGAGCAAGTCCGTGTGCTGCACTGAAAATGTGCTCGCTTCTCAGAAACATTCCTTGTGCACAATGGAAGGGTTACGAGAGAGAGAAAGAGAGAAATGAAAGATTAAAGAGAGAGAGAGAGAGAATGTTGTGTTCGTGCACAAATATTAATGACAATTTAACAAGATTAAAAGCGTTGCCTTCAAAGCTTGTCTCCGCGTAATTTAAATGAGGGGTCAGTATTAAAATTAATTAATCCTCATTAAAATGTCTTATGAAATATCGCGATGTCAATTATAATAAAAAGAGGTATACGTTCACTATTTTTTTTTTCAGTGGCACATGGAGACCTGCACAATTCGAGTTATTATTTGGTGATATACAAGATGTCACGACTCGGTATATGCCCGAGCACAATTAACCATAAAGGAACCAGCCCTCATTATCCCAGGGACTGATACATTCAAGATTCAGTTACTTTTTCTGGGCTTATATTTTTCATCAAATATTATTTAAGGGCATTCTCATGTAAAAATCGCTATTTTTTTACATTTGTGGCAAAAAATGTTCAAATTTTACACATATCATTACATGTCATTGCCCAAATAAAATCTTTAGGTCCTATAGATTTTGCATAATCAGTGCTCAGTCATAAAATGGCCGTTCCGGTGTAGAGAAAATTAAAAAAGTAATTAACTTATGAAATCAAGATTGCAGGACCTGAAAGTCAATGTATCAATGCATTTTAAGATGTGTTAGACAAAAGTTAGTTTTGAACAATTCAGTGACAGCCCCAACTCAAAATTATGCAAAATTTTAATAATTTTGATCAAGTTTTAAAAAATTTTAAAAAATGTCCCTTTGTTATCACAAATATGTCTTGAAGTTGTTCACAGCATTTGTTATCGATATGGGTAAACCCGTTTTCTGGAACATTATTACATTTCTAAATTTTCTATACGCTGTAACGTCCATTTTGTGACTTTGTTGAGCGATTACGCAAAAACTATGGGGATTAATTTTTGGGGGGGGGGGGGGGAAATGACATGTTACCTGATGTGTAAAAATTTAACAATGTTTGGCACAAATATGTGAAGTTGATTTTTTTTCTGTCCATTTTTGAGAGTCTTTTTCGACCTTTCTGCTTTTTCTATGCATGATTACCTTAAAAGAAGTTACCTTGAGGGCTGGTTTCTTTCTGCATAACTCCGTCCAACTTCGCGCTAGCAGGGCTTGCATCGTAACTTTTCGTAAATGCCTTATCAGTTTACATTTTCCTTACGAAGTACCATGAGTCGATATCTCAATGATGCATTCATGTAAAATGACTGGGAAAGGAAGTAAGATTGATGTAGTTTAGCTTTCAACTGAATGAAACTGACAATAGCAAGACATTTGTTGTAATATACGTCAGGTTTCATTAAAACATAGTGATAGTTGATATATTATTTTGTTGGTTGAAGAATTTTTCATTTAAAATCCTACCCACGTGTTATCGTGTAAACTGGTTGGAACTTGGCGGTGGAAAATACAGTTTACTTTTTATTTGGACCTCTGTGCGTAGCGTCGACACACTTAAATGTTTGAAGTGTGTAAAATGTATTTACAAACGCGCGGTTTTAGACACTTGAATATTACACCAGGCATGCTTGATAAAAAACGCTGGTCAGAAGTGATTGTGAAAATTCTTGTCGTTTAAAAAATTCTTCGTCTGGAATCCGTAATTATTCGTTGAGTTTTCAAGCTTAGTCGGTATTTTGTCTAGAATTTATAGCCTCGCGTTATTTTGGGTTTGAACCAACACAAATAAAATATATAGGCCTACATTCTTCGTATTTTCTGGAACGATTTTTTGCACAGTGATAAAACTTAATAATTGTAATTTATTTTATGTTTGCTTAAAACTTAATATTTTATCGCTTCGGAGTGCCGGAAAAAATGTATTGTAAAAATGGGGAAAATGTTCTTGATAATTATTTTAATTGTCCTTTCGTGTCATGTAAATAAGAAAAGAGAAGCAAAATGCGCTGTGACCTTACCAAACAAGGTCCCAACTCGGCATAGTTAGTTGCTTGTCGAACAAGTGTACAAAGCAAATTATTACACCAGATTGTATCTAGAAGTAAACAAGTGCTGGCTAATAATTACACAAGTCATTTAGGGGCTGTGTACTAGGCTCGGACAAAGAAGCAACAATACTTCCACACGAGCGTCACTAATACGTACAGGATACAAATTAACAGAAGCTGTAAATAGCTCATAACAAAAAAAAAAAAAAAAATGGCCAGACCTGTTGGCTCCTCGTCATGCAGAAATCCGTCCGTCTTTTCATGGGAATGGTGTGAGATACCATCTGCTCTACATGGGTAGAATAAAAAAAAATAATAAAAAAAAGTGTGGCAGGCGCACGGGAGAGATTAAAGATCCATCAGAGAAAATGAGTTCTTAATTCATCTTCTTACACTCTTGTCTACAAACATTGTTCGCGTAGGTGTACTCAACCAACATTTTGACTACGAGTTTCCCAGCGCAAGTGAGAGAACGCGCAGCAATGTCACGACGAATCTAGTAAAAATGAGGAATTCGAAAGCAAAACAAAATAATTTTATTTGTAACAGCCCATTTCTCGCAACAAGAAAAATCGTGGCAAGTTGTGTGGGAAAACAATGTGGCTAAGATGGGGTTCCGTGTTTGAACGAATTAAATTGCTGCGCGTTCGGGCGATTGCGGTAAAATAACAGAAGTTCAGGTGATTGCCCTCAAATCACAGCTGTTCAGATAATTACCCTCAAATAACAGCCAATAAGGATAGTCCCTCAAATATCAGACGTCCAGTATTTAAGTAACGTTAATCTGACTTTGTCCAGTCAAGTAGGAAAAGTTTTGGCCCAAATATACATGTCCAATTGTTAAATAAAATCTGCCGGCGTGTACAGTGTATAGAAATCAACACATATTTAACATACACGCACACACACAACACATACACACACACACACACACACACACACATATATATATATATATATATTCTGACTTTGTCCAGTCAAGTAGGAAAAGTTTTGGCCCAAATATACATGTCCAATTGTTAAATAAAATCTGCCGGCGTGTACAGTGTATAGAAATCAACACATATTTAACACACACGCACACACACAACACATACACACACATATATATAGCTGTTTTTGTATATATATAAATATGGCCTGGTATCCTCACACATAATGTAAAAAAAAAAATCTGCTACTGTGGAAAAATAATTAAAATCAACACCTTTAAAAAATTATTTTAAAATAAATCATTATCTATAATTTTCATTTTGTTTTAAGACTAATAAATACAATTAATTATAAAACAACTAAAAATGGATTATTGTAGCTATAATGCAAAGATTTTGTTGAACACTGATAGAATACTTATAATATTATATTAAAGGCACTGAAAAAAAAAATAAAATTAAAAAATGAAGCACAGAGTGTTCTTTAACTACATTTATTAATGACTCCCCACTTACAAATAGCTAGTAAAAAACTGATTTCAAGAACCCCACGCTGTTTACAATAAAATTAATTTTTTGTTAATAACTCTATCCTTATTTTCAAGTTTATTAAATAATTTAGTTATACTGAATCGTAGAACATCCTATCGCTTTTGAACGAAGTCGTTATATTTTATTTTCATATTGCTAAAAAGGCTTTGTTTTTATTTTTTTATCAATACTTATATTGATCTTTGAAAGAACTGTGCAATGGGAGTGCATGACTAGATTTAGTTGCTTGGACATACTCCATTGTGAAATGAATGGAGTATGTCCAAGCAACTAAATCCAGTCAGTACTTTTATTGCATTACACAACAATATTAAACGTGTGACCAATATGTTAAGAAACTGAAAACAGTAACGTAGTGTTGTTTATTTTAAAATTGTCTTTGGGTTCCTGGAAATGTTCCGTAATGAATTCTCAGCTGCTTCCCTTTCTATTTTACATTTTATGAGCAATTTAACTTACTATAATTACCTCGCTTTTTACTAGACGTGAAGTTACTACAAATTACATGTGCCGTAATTTTATATTTGTATGAAATAGTGCTGATTTTGTGGACGTTACTTGTGCGTATTAAGGCCTCACTATTTAGTTTTGCCGTGGTTTCGAAAATATTTTTTTACGCAAGTTAATACATACATCAAAAATTCATTCTTATATTTTTACCACGTATATGTCATCGTATGTATCTGCATTTCTCTGTTGCAATACACTGAACTGATTTTTAGATTTTTGCCTCTGAAATATCACATTTTGTTGTCGAAATAAGCCAAAATGAAGCAAAATATTTTTTTTTTTGCTAGCAAACGGTAGATTATTAAAAAAAAAAAAAAAAACTGGTTGGCAGAATTATGTATCGCATGACTGCACACAGTCTCAAATTTTTCAAAGCATTTGGTTAAAAAATATTTGAGTTATTTGCAATTGTTTGAAGTGAATGGAAGCCATGGCCTTAAGTTCATCTTACAAAAAAAAAATTGGCTCTGCCAGTTTTCCCACAATGGCATTGCAAAGTAAAAATTTGCATGTTTTTCGTTCCTGTATGTCGCAAAAACAGAACATACACACACATATATGTGTATATATATACTTTACGGGTAACTGCTTGACATGTTTTAAATTTCATTACTCAATATATTTGTATTTTTTTCAATAGTGAAATTTTGAATATTTTGCCTGTAATATCAAATTTTTAAGGATAGTACTTTGAAATAAATTTTAAAACATGCTAAGCAGTGGCACGTGACATGTAGTTTCCGAGTGAATTTTTAAATTTTTGATTTAGAAGTATCATTATGGGAAAACTGGCTGAGATAATTTTTTTTTGTTAGAGGGAAATGAACTCCCAAGTAATGTCTACAAAACTAACATTACTTCGTACTAAAATTTTTCCTCACTTGAACGTCCTTAAGGACTTGGCTCCGATTTTCTAAACGTTTCACAATAAATATTATTAAAACATATACGGGAGCTGATATCGTAAAATCGCTCTGTAACTTTGTTATGACTGGTTCTATCTACGTTCTCTGATTTTGTCGATAGAGAATCTAACAAGGTGTTAGCTAATTAGTTAGTTAACGATATTTCCCCTATAATTTATAAAATAGCTAAAATATTTCTATCATTTGTTTCAAAAAATTACGTTACATAGTCAAACCAATTTGCAAAAAGCAGAGAAACTCGGACCCATCATGTCCTTAAGGCGGCGTAGCTACTGTGCAGTAAGATATTCGGAAGAGCACAGCGAAATGGTCTCGTTTGAAAACGTCTCCAGATCAGTGATCGCAGTAGACCGAGTCACATGCACGATCGAGCCCTTCATGAAAGTGTTCATGTTGTCTGTTGGCTGTACTGTGGTCTATCAGTTTTTATAGGTTGCTGACTGGCGGGAGACCCCACTTCAGGTTGCCAAGTTGTGTAGCCACTTTGTCGGGGAAGGAGTTATAGTTCGACGCACGGATAAGGTCTTTCACTGAAAAGAAATAATAATTTTGCTAGTGAGCAGTATTAATAATTTAAATGGAATTTGAACCGTAACGAATTTTTTGGCAGAAAATAGCAGAGAGAATTAATATCGGTGCGATACTGAGGTGTGTGTGTGTGTGTGAGGGGAATGGGCAGAGGGTGCTGGCCTCTAACAATCAATATATTCACACAAATTAAAAAAAAATGCTAGACAAAGTTATTATTTCCTCACAAACATATTTTATGAAAGTATGTAGATACAATTTTTTTTCCGATGGTTGAATGTAAATCAAACAAATATCAACAAAAAATATTTAAAAGTAGGAGTTTTCGTCATAGGGACCCACAATAAAGATATATTTTATGTTGCTGATTGTGTGGTTAGGTATAGGCATAATTTGCTCTTGTTGTAGTTTACTTACGGTAACTCTTTTAATTCAAATGAACATTCTGAATACAAGCCGGTTTCTATATATTGTTATTAATGTGTGTTTCAGTAACATGCGGAGTCAATTAGCGATAACTTAACACGAAAACCTTTGTCACTGGGGAAGCGTACAGCTGGAACATATTTACGTGTGAAATTATGTTGGAAATACTTAGGCTAAGAGTGTGTGATAGATAAATAAACGCGGAAAACATCAATTTAACTCTACGCTTTTTTCGAAGCCAATGTGGATAAAATACTCAATGACAATCCTAGATAATGGTATTTGCCAACTTTATGAGTAAATGTTTATCCATAATTACTAATTCGTTACGCATGATCTCTTGCGCCGCAGTTAAATGCACGATGTTCCGGCGTCAGAGATTGTGCCTCAGAATTTCGCAACACTGGAAACAATTTTATTTAAAATGTTGGCTAAAACTATTGTCTAGGATTGCTATTGTTTAATTTTCGAAAATTGGCGTCAAGTAACCTATAGTTATAGATGAATGCTTTTAGTGTTGAATTATGTACCACGCCCTCTAAATGCAAGAGCATTAATTAATAAATTTATTAATTCTTTTGGCTTAATTTTTGGTGGCACAAGGCAGGATTTAATTATTTTCTACTAAAACATTCACTAACAACCACATTAAAACATGATAGCAAAATCCCTATAAAAAGAAAGAAAACATTTGTGAAGCCTCAACACAAAAAAAAAAAAAGCAGCAAAAAAATACGTTAAAATATTACGTACTGGTTTTCGCATCACACTAGTTTGTGTATTGAAAATCGACTGTTTGGTTTAGCAGCTGCATTTAAAGTGCTACGAAAGTGTTGGTAGACACGATATTTTAACATAAAACAGGCTTTGGTTTTGACCAAAGCGAAATGATTGATTTCTCGATTCGGTCTCTTTTAAGTTTAATGTTAATACATTATTAGGAACTTAAACATAGTAAGATCATATTAATGACTATACAGTGAGGATTCAACAAGAGCCGATAACTAATGACGCGAGAGGTTAAATAATTTTCATCTCCAGCCGCTCCCCCGTTGATTGCATATTAGCGTCAGCCAAATTAATACTACTGGTTATAAAATTGGTTCACAAACAGGTTTCCTTCCATGCTCTCGTTGCTCAGGTTATGATGCAGTTAAGTTAGCAGGATTTCAAAACAAGATAATAAAAATAATAACTCAGTCTCAGCGGTCATGCATTGTTTGTCTCAGGACCGTAAAGTTTTCTGTAAATACAAATGTTTGTTAAACGAAATCCGTCTCGTTTTGGGAAAAATAAAATGACAGAATTATATTAGTTTGAATGTTACATCGTACTTGACATGTTATACCTAGAGATAAATAAAACAAAAAACAAGAACATATATAAATAATGAAAAATAGATTCTCTAGCTGTATTCATAAGACCACAAATCCAAATTCTGAACAAAATAAATACATAAGAAGTTACACCACAACCCATAAAATACATAATTGAACAAAAATAATAATAACCAATAACCTTGAAATGAAATAAAATAATAAAATGAAACAAATTATAGGTACTAATCAACAAATATTGTAATTAGATATGGTGAAATTATGCGAATTCAATGACCTGCATGTTATAATTAAATACCCTAGGCATACTCAAATCCCGACCATTTGTCCACTTGCTGCTACTCAGTGCAACAACAGACAATGAACGAACAGACGAGGCTGGAGTATGCATAGGATATTTGATTCTAACATGCAGGTAATTGAATTCGCGAAATTTCACCATATCTAATTATAATAAGAAAGAAGAGACGGTAAAAATTTGCGTGTTCACTGTCCTATAGCTAGGGCCCGGTAGTTTTCGCAAAAATATTTTTGCCCCACTTTGTTTCACTGCCTTACATGCACACCTGCAGCTTAACATCATGGCTATTGGCAGAGTGTTTTTGTTCAGAGTTGTTATTCATTAGACTGTGCCAATCAGTACACGGATAACTGCCACACTTCAAGTCTGTGATTTGCGGGTTTAACCTCCACGCGCTGGGTGTTACGGCATCCAATCACTGACCACATAGCAGAAATACAGATGCGCACGTAAGACACTGAAACAAAGTGCTGCAAAAATATTTTCGTGAAAACTACCGGGCTCTAACTATAGGCTAGTCTTCAGGAATATCTGTGTACCTAAGCAGACAGCAGCTGTTCATTAGTTGAGACCCTGAAATTTCGCGAACTCATTTGAGGATGACGTTAGACTTCAAACTCCTATACGTGTGAAATAGACTCGCTCCGGCGAATCTTGAACCGACAGCAAACTTCAGTATAAACAATTAGTGACTTAGGTTCTACCTGGTCAGATGTACTACCGGCTACTTAATTTCAGCAGCAACCAATGGGCAAGAAGCTGAGGTCAGAGTGTACATAGGACTGTGAGGTCTAACAGACAAGTTGTTGAACCCACCAAATTTCCAGGTTTCTATTCATTAGCTTCTCGCTGTACGGTGAAACAACACTATTCGGCATCAATGTACGTGCTTCTTTACTATTGGCTCTACGCTCTCCAGGAAGAGTCAAATAAATCCAGAGCCAATTGAGAAAGTGACACGAACTTATATTTGTTAGAATCCTTTCTTGTGTAAATAAACCCAGAATTTTTCAGCGTCCTAGTTATACCTCACTTCTTGCCTACTTGGATACTGCCGTGTTATACAATAACGAAGATCTATTTGTAGAGCCACGATTTTATGGCGAAAAGATTTTTGCAACATTTGGTTCCAGTGCGTCATGTGCACATCTGCAGATCTGCTACATCGTCTGTGATTGGATGATTTTACCCTCACTTGCCTTGGCAAATCACATACGTACGGAGTCACAATAATCTCATTATGATTGGTGCAGTCAAATGAGAGATGTGTCTGAACAAAGACACGCTGCCAATAATCAAGAAGTAGAGCTGCCGATGTGCACAAGAGACACTGAAACAAAGTGGGGCAAAAATCTCTTCGCGACATAATCGTGGCTCTATCTATTTGCTGTAATATTTTACTTAATCCCTTCACGGCTGTTGTATGAGCGTGGTTTTGGAAGTGGTTAGTTATGAGAGCCACTGAATTTTGGTGAGAATAATTTTGAACCATTTTGTTTTCAGTGACTCACGTTCACATCTGCAGCACTGCTTTATGGTCAGTAATTGGATGTTCTAAACTCACAGAATTATGAGGTTCTATCCACTCGTATGGTATCGCAGTAACCGTATTCTCATTAGTAGAGACAGGAATTTTCGTGGAAAGATTCTTGCCTCTGTTTGTTTCAGTGCCTTACGTGCCCACCTGCAGTTCTGATTCGTGGTCAATGATTGGATGTTTTAACTCCCATCGCGTTTGGGTTCTGCTCGCAAATCATAAGCGTGCGGAGTCGCAGTTGACCTTTTTTTTCTCATTGGTACAGTCCAATAAATGACGGCTCTGCACAAAGACACGCTGACAATAACCATGAAGTTGAGCTGCAGATGTGCACGTAAGGCACTGAAGCAAAATTTTTTTTCTCAAAAAATCAGTGTTATGTTATTTATTAAAGGAAACTGTAGCTACATTTGTTAACTTCTGTAGCGTTATTATATTTGATAGGGTTCTTATGAGTCCTGATACTTTATTACGTGAACCGTTACTCTGAATACACACCGTTGGTAAAACCTCTGATTTTTAGAGAAAAGAAAGTTGCCCCAGCTCATATACAACGCCATTCGTGCACATCTGAAGCTCTACTTCGAGATTGTAGGTGAAGCTTATCTCTGCCGAGGCGTCACTTATTTGACTGTGCCAACCACTAGTTAACTGCGACACCACACGTCTGTGGCTTGTAGATAGAACCCCGATAAGCTGAGAGTTAAAAAAACTTGCTACGAAACAGAGCTGCATATGTGCACATAAGGCATTGAGTTGTACGTCCAGAATAATTGTTTATTATTAAAGACACTGGAAAATCGCGGGAATAGTGCGGGAATAGTTGACTATTTGCTAGGCTCCAACGTGATGTATATAACACTGAATGTTTCGTATCGACATTGACTATGGTTTATTTGAAGCATTGTTTCTCCCTTCAACAAACCCAGTAACAACTGTACAGCTTGGACACACAGCGTGTGTGATTTGTTTCAAAACGGTTCACACGTGTAACGGTTAATATAATACAGTTTTTGGAGACTATCTGAAACATTTTCGAGATTTTCCAGTGTCTCTATTTATTATGTTTGTAGTACATCCCCACTGCAGAAATGATTGAAAGATCAAATTAATGCTACTATATGTAACAAGTGATAGTAGATGTAGGGGAAGAACAGACCTAACAATTTTATACTTGACTGACATTATGTTCGTTTTATATCCGTTCTTGTGACTATATTTTACAGTTATAATTTTTTTTTAGCTCTCATAAATAGAGATGATGGTATATCGCGAAAATGTTTTGTGCCAAGATGGCCTTGAAAACACTGACACAACGCAACTGTCTGCAGACCAGTACCAGGCATCAAATATTACAATAGCGGGATTCTTATTGGCTCAATCAAATAGAGCAACAGCTCCAAGTACAAGCTAAAGACATTAATCTTCTGATAAACTGGACGTGTATTGAAATCCAGCAAACAGTCAACTTTTCCCGCGATAAACCATCATCTCTACTCATAGCCTTCCCATAGCGGCATGTCAAAATCAAAATTTGCACGTTACGGGATATAGGCATAACAAAACCAACTGACTTACTAGATAAAATAAGTTACTCTGAAATTATATACTATGGGTAGGGATGGGAAAATTTCGCTAATTCAATGATCTGCATGTTATAATCGAACATCCTATACATACTCAAGTCCCGACCATTTGTCAACTAGCTGCCACTTAGTGGAATGCCAGACAGTGAACGAATAGACAGGACTTGAGTATACATAGGATATTTGATTCTAACATGCAGGTCATTGCATTAGCGAAATTTTCCCATCTCTAATTATGGCTAGAGATGATGGTATATCGCGAAAATCTTTTGTACCAACAAACCCTTGAAAATGCTACAGTTTCTTGCAACATAAATGATTCGGTGGTATACTTCTGACACAACGTAACTGTCTGCAGACCAATAACAGGTATCAAATATTACAATATCGGCATTTTTATTGGTTCAGTCAAATAGGGTAATATCTCCAAGAACAAGCTAAAGCCAGTAATATTTTGGTAAGCTGAATGTGTGTTGAAATCTATCAAACCGACAAGTTTACCCGCAATAAAACATAATCTAAAACCATGGGCCACATGCTAAAAGATTTTAAGACACACAATGAAATTTCTTTGTATTTAAATAATCTGAAAATAACGACAATTTTCTTAGTTTGTGGAGGTTTTTAAAAATACTCGGGGACTTATTTGTCTGCACGTACTATGTTAGTTGACAATAGCTTAAACTCGCTTTTCGATAATTGTTTTCTATTTTATTGGGTTTTTCAGCATTGCAGGATGAGTTCAAAGATCAAAATGCACCATATGACGCGTGAAGGTTCAAAAGAAAAACACAGTTTAACACTTTTCTGTTTTCCTGCAAGTGAAGTAGCTTGATAGGGAAGACTGATTGTTTAAAGCATGCACCCGTATATTTTATAACAAAGGTCATAATTCACTGCAGGGTAAGTTACCGTATTCGGTACTCTTTTTACGGCTACAAAAACTGAAATACTCTCAATTTTAGACTTACCATTTAGCCTATGAAATGCGTGAGTTTATTCAAACTTTTACAAGCAAACATTCGTAAACTTAAAGCAGTTAATACTATTACAATAACTGTGAGAACGAATTGAGTAAATATTTATGAAGATTGTATTATGTTATAATGAAATAAAATAAACTGTTGCAGTTTTAAACGCTTACAAAATATTTTGTATTTCTACAAAAATTTTCTTGGAAACGGGATGCCAGAATAATTATTTTTAATGATACTACAAAATTGGTACAATATTACGAGATGTTGGTTGTAATTATCAGAGCCAGTGATTTTTGCTGAAAATAATTCTTCAACATTTTGTTTCAATGCCGAAAGAGAACACCTGTTTCTCTGCATCATGGTCAGTGATTGGCAGTTTTTAACTTTCGGCGTCTCGGGGTCCTACCCGCAAATCACGGACGTATGGTGTCGCGGTAATATTGTTCTGGTTGGTACAGTCAAATGAGCCACGCCTCTGCCATTTATATTCTGCCAATAACCACAGACCAGAGTTGCAGGTGTGCACGTAAGGTATTGAAACAAGTTGTTGCAGAATTCTTTTCATCAAAAATCACTGGCTCTGGTAATTGTACATACAAAAATAGTTTGTAAATATACAAACACATTGCTGCATTTATATATTTTCAAACTTTTCTTGTCTTTTTTTAAAACTACTACATACTGCGTAACACAACTAATAAATATTAAGTTTTCAATTTCAACGGAGTCTACGGTTCAATGAACAATTTTTTACTTTAAGTCGACCACTTTTTTTTTTCAAATATTAACATCACAGTGCTATTTTGATAAAGTTACGTCTGACACAACTATTTTTACCTGTCACGAGCTACCAAGGACATGGAGAAAGGTAATGGAATAGGAAAAGGAAATTGCTGAAAGGGCCTCAAAACGTTATCGCGTATTTCCCGAGTAGCCTAGGCGCTATGGCAGTATTGCACCGCTGTGCTACAACATTACAGGCCTGAGCTAGCAACCGTTAGTTACCACCTTACTGGATTAAAGATAAGAGGACTTGTATCGCTTAAAACCACCCGTGTTTTAGTGACAAAGAACTGTTTCTGTTTCCATACATTTTCGCAATACAATGACCGACTTATGCTAAGACTGTCTCGCGGAGAAGATAGTTATACGGGTGTTGCAAAATTCCATGTCAATATTCTAGGGAAACAATTCTCACGTGTAGAGGAACAAAAAGTGTTATATGAACATAGGACCAAAAACGCACCGTTTCTACGCTACAGTTGGCAATACATGACGTACGGTTGATAGCGCGCTGGCAGGATCATGTTGCTTTGTCACAGTTGTTCCTACTGTCTGTGTGTAGTGGCGTAGTGTGTGGCATAGTAACATGTTATGTTTTGCTGTAATGTTGCCCCACAGCAACATGATCCTACCCGCGCGCTATCAACCATACGTCACGTATTGCCAACTGTATCGCAGAAACGGTGCGTTGTTGGACCTATGGTCATGCAACACTTTTTGTTCCTCTACACGTGTGGATTGTTCCCCTAGAATATTGACATGGAATTTTGCAACACCCTGTAAAACGAAATGTAAGGTGCACTGCGAAACCACACTGTAAAAACACCTTTGACACAGCACAAATTGGTTTGTGTCAAAGAAGGTTATTGTTTAGCCACTACAAAGTATCTTTGCAGCAAATAAACTATTTGTTAAACGAATTCAGTAACGACAACAGGAACAACAGGAATTTGTGATTCAAATTGAAATAGTTTAGTAGGAACTTTTATTGTAAATTTAGTTGTAGTTTTTCAAGAAAAACGTTATGATGAAGAGAGAAAAATAAACTATTTTATTTACTTCAAAGCAGAAAAAATGAAATTGTTGAAAAAAAATTATTGTAAAGAAAAAATTTTGTAATATCATTTTTTTCTTCTTTTTCTGTTCGTTTGAGCAAGATGTATTTATTGTAAGGTTAAACAACTCCGAAGAAAAATTTTCTTTGGTAAAAAGGAAATATTTGTACTGTGCGTGACTTTTGCCACATCATAGCCATCTCTAGTAAGAGGCCCGTGAAAACGCTGTCAACAACCGTAAACTCTCCTACGCGGCAACAGCTTTGTTACATATAACAAGAGCCTCGCCTGGAGGACGGGCTAACGACGACGACAGTGCATTTAGGTCAGTAGTTGCACAAGACAAGGACCTCAGCTATTCTCTCCACCTGCGCTGAAGTGAAGCGATATAACGCAATGTATTGGGCGAATCGGGGTCTATCTTCCACAAGCCTTCCAGCCGTCGCCAGCTCGCCAGAACGGTCCTGGGTCGAGACCCACGACGTGCCGCCGTCCGTCGTTACTCGAACCTTCTTCATCAACCTCCGGCATCATGCTAACGGTGAGGTCTAACGTGTCCAAAGGATTACCCATCATGGAGTAGAACACAAACTTAATTAACTAAGCAGCTGCTCTCCTCCTATCTATAAATTATGTAGTACAACCGTGTAGTAATCTGTAATCTAAACTACGTAGAGTAAAGCCACCGTATTTAGGTTAACATATTTTATTTAACCGATAATTCTCACATGAAGCATTATACCTTCAACTAGTTTCAATACAAAGTTTTATAACAGCTTCCTCTGATTCGCCTTTTTGCCCAACGTAGAGACCAATCCGGGAAAGATATTGCATACGAGAACTGAAGCGCTATTAAGGGCTTGGGCCCGAGTTTCTCGGCTTTCGAGATAATTATTTTGTTTTAATCCATACGAGAGTCAATATCGTAAAATTGCTTCGTATCTTTTTTGTAAATTGTTTTTGACTATGCAATGTAATTTTTCGAGACAAACTGTATGATGAGTACAGCTAATTTTTCAATTAAAAGGTTTGTTTTGTTAATAATTAATTATCAACTATTTTGCAGTTTCTGACTTGACAAAATTAGAGTATGCAATTTAAATCAGTCACAACAAGTTACGTAGCGATTTTACGATATCGGATCCCTAAAAAATAATTGTCGTTAAATGCGAAGAAACTCGGGCACATGCCCTTAAAACGACCGTTATTGGCTGTGTTCCCACATCAAAAGCCACGACCCTTTACCACAGACGGTAATACTGACGAAGAAGACACCAATGGAGACGACACCGTATAGTATATAACTCATGAATAGAGCAAGAATTTTGCCCCACTTTGTGTCACTGCGTTACGTGCACATCCTCAAGTATGCTTCATGATTATTGGCAGCTAGTCTTTGTGAAGTGACGTCTCTCATTTGACTCTGCCAGTAAAACCAAATTTACAGCAATACCACACGTCTGTAATTTGAAGGTAGAACATCAAGACACGCAGGAGTTCAAACATCCAGTCACTGACTACGAGGCAAAATTACACATGTGAACAAAAGGCACTGAAACAAACTGGGGTAAAATTCTTTTCGGGAAAAGTTCGTGGGCCTACCATGGAGGTATTAGTCTATGGAGTGGCATGTACCGTACATTTCAATGGTAATCGTGTGAAGCCGATCATTTTAGAACATTTCCGAACTGCGCATGCGCAGGACGTTATTTTTCATGAGTCGCCATATTTTGGGTGGCAAAACAATAGCAGAAATCAATGTAATTATGCATTTTTTTTTACAAAAATTCGCACAAATTCTCTATTTGAATTGTACACAACAATTTACAACTGCTTCAGAAATATATATATATATATATATATATATATATATATATATATATATATATA
>PNEQ01110220.1:17841-28301 GCA_003012365.1 Medauroidea extradentata
GGGTAGGTTCACTGCCACCAGTCTACCTAGAGCTTATGAAAGCAGGGGGATAGACGCCCCTTAAGGCCTAGATGGTGGGAAGGCCTCGCCTGAAAGATGTTGTCAGGCGTGCGGTTTATTACTTCGGAAGCGAGAAGGGATCGGACGGGTACCAACCCGGACTTACAGCATGGGCAATTCAGACACAGTAAATACTTAACGTTTGCATACCTATAGAGCTATTAAAGATAAATACCTAAAATAAACCGTAAACATGAAGAACCTGTGCTCAAGGTTCTAATTCTATAGTACCCCAAGAGAAGTACATACTACAATACTAGTGAATTACAAGGTTTTAAACTTGTACTCGCAGTACGCGCAATAGTAGACCTTGCGAAAACCTTTAACTGTTATAGTACAATGATTACATCTACAGGTCTCCATTTCCCGGAGCTAGATGGTCTTCACATATGTATCAGAGACGAACTCTGCCTGTTTACATATAGGACAAGAAACTTTGAGTTTAAGCATGGCAAGCCATTAAAATTCAAAGAAAGAAGAATTCAAACGAATCTTTTATTTCTACGTTTATCAAAAATAACAATTCTTTAACATACAATGAAATTGAACTTCTTTCTGACAACCAAGCTACAATGTTAGTTACAAATATACAATAAGAACACTTACATCGTGACATCGTTCCCTCTCGAGTAGCAAGCGTCGATCAGCGACCACGTAGAGTAATCGTAAGAACAAGAGAGCGAGTCAGCTCGCTGAAGGGGTATATATTCATCAAGTGCCCGTGACCTCTGGCCTCCCGATTTACGTCAATGGCACAGGGTTCGATGTTACACCACAGAAAAGCAATTGCTGGACAGTGGCGTGACTATGTTGCTAACCGCTTTGAACTACTTAAATTGAATCACCAGAGAGAGATCGTCATCCGATGAGCCAAAGTTCAGAAATAATGGCATTAACACGCCGCAAATGTTTACTTGTTTGCTAGCTGCTGGTTTACGTAACCTCTTTCTTACAGTACAGCCTTTGGCTGATGAAACATTCTAAACATCTTGCGTGACACGTAGAACTGAACATTAACATAATCCATACAATATAAAATTTATTTTAAACAAAACACAATATGAAATTAATAAATTACTAGTGCAATGGACTCAGAACAATTACACACAATAAAACAAAATAAATTGAAGTCTTAAAATCTGACTCCTCACAATCGGTTGAATTTAGTGTAGTCCTTAAAATGGAAATGTGCAAATTTTGACTTTAACAAGCCATTGTGCGAAAACTATGAGAGTTAAAAACATTCCATGAAAGCAAATTTTAGTCATATTTTGCGTCTAAAACAAGAAAAAAATATCTGGTACAAATAAAAAATAAAAATACGGTGATGAAAATTGCTGTAGACCGTTCCCTTAAGTAATAAACCACTCTGATGGGTCGAACTGGAATAAAGGTATATCACTCTATCACTAAACGTGGTTACACGTAAAAATAGGAATAATTAAAGTAATCTCAAATACGACAATTCAAACCAAGGTAACTTGAGTACCCTTGTAATAAATTGTTACTTTAGGTAGACAAGTTTATAATAGGGATAGAAATTTTACATTACCTTAACAGAGAGATACTATATTTAGGTTCCTCACAAACCAAAGCAGAGTAAATTAACAACAGTATCGCTACTACCCTAATAATAGTATAAAAATAATAATTACTAGTATTACAATTATAGTAATAATAACTTAACAATGACAATAATAGTAACCTCAAGTACTACAAATCAAACGAAGATAAAGTGAAGCAGTATCCTTGTAATAAATTCTTACTTTAGGGACCCGACAAGTTTAAAAAAGAGATAGAAATTTTACATTAACTTTACAGACAGTTACTATAATTTAAGTTCCTCAAACCAAAGCAGAGTAAATTAACAGCAGTATCGATTTTACCATAATAATATATAATAATATATTTATTTATTTAAGTGCCAACCAACAGATAAACGTTTAAGAGGTGACACTGAAACATATACAGAAAAAAAACATATAAAGATACAAAACATTATTACATACACATAAGTACAATCATATACATATGCACACCCATATACAACTTTACATATATACATAGTAAATTGAACTGCAATACTGTTTATTAATATATTGTTTAAAGTGTCTATGACAGTATAACTCAGCACTTATATTTTAATAACTAATTAAAGAGTTTATATGAAAAAAATTAAGTTAAGACAGTTTGAGCTAAAACAATATTGAATGGTAATTTAGTTTTTTCTAAATGGATCAGATTGCCCTAGTACCTCATTAAAATTAGTAATACACCTTCTGGTTAAATCGCAAATTTTGTGATTTGTAACAAAAAGAGAAGGGTATCTCTGAGAGTATGTGGAAGCTCCAAGTCCAACTTTATTTAGAATTTCGGAGCTGTGATACTTGGCCAAAAACAATCTGAAACGAAAACAGCATCAATTCGTTGTTTTAGAGTTTGAGTGTTGAGTATCCTAGAAGTTTATTCATATTCGAAATCATCCGATTCTTTCATAAGATATTTATTGAAGATGTACCTAAAAAGTTTTTTTGTATCATTTCAATTCTGTTAGTCTGTATTAGTATAGAATTCCAAATTACAGAACCAAATTAAAGTTTAGCTCGGACTAATGCATAGTAAAGACATAATATAGAATCAACGCCAGTTGAATTGAGTGTTAAATATTTTACTAAACCTAATGTTTTATTTGTTTCTGCCAAAAATTGTCAATGTGATGATGAAAATATAATTTTGAATCTAATAGCACCAAGAGCATGTAAACAATTATTTTTTAAAATAATTTAACTATTTATAATGTACTTAAATTCAATATTGTAAGTTTTACGAAAAAATGTCATTATTTGCGATTTATCCCCATTTAATTTCGTACCATTCAATAAACACGAGTATGTAATAGCATTTACATCATTCTGTATAAGTATGCAGTCATTTATCGTACGGTAAATCTTCAAATCATCAGCATACATAACAATTATATAATTAATAAATACATTAAATAACAAAGATGATAGTGTTCCACCCTGTGGTACTCCAGATGCCCTTCTTAAAGATGGGAACTACATTTGCAAATTTGCAAGTTTTGGGATATATGCCATTAGATAGACTTATATTAAAATATGAGTTAAAACGGGCGCTAATATATCACAGCACCCCTTTATTATGAAATTTGGTATACCGTCTCCTCCGGAAGATTTTGTAGGTTTGAGTGTTTTTATAGCTGGTGGTAAACAATTTTCCTAACTCTGAGTCAGATTATGAGGATTTATATTATTATCTATCTTGTATACTTTAGCAAAGTGTTTACCAAAATTGTTTGCTATTCTAATATTATAACTGAGGATTTCGTCATTGTCTTTTAAATTATATACTTGTTTGTATCCATTTTTCATTATTTTTACATAATTCCAAAATTTAGATGGATTAGACTTAATTTTATCATTAATATTTCTAAGCCATTCATTTTTATCAAGTTTTATACGTTCTTTGACGTAGCATCTGAACATACAAAATTGTTCGTAACTATCGGGACTTTGATTTTTTTATATATTCTCAAATAGTGCTCTTTGCGTTTAAGCAGAAAAATTAAGTGATCAGAAAACCAATGGGGATAATTTGGTCTAGTTTTCACCTTTGTGGGAATATATTGCCGTATAGCATTCGTCACAATTGTTGTTAATGATTCAACCATAACATTTACGTCAAACATCTTGTAAATATGGGTATAATAATAATTTTGTAATGTAAGGTACAAGGAGAAGTTATCACCTCCCCTGTAGTCTTCACCTAAATTTTGACACGATATTACATTCAGGTGATTTGTGTACATTATGTTCAACTGTGATGTTAAGTGCTGGATGCGCTACATCTTCACTAACAAGAGGATCAAGTGCCTTTTCAATATTGGTGATGTTCGTGTTTGAAAAAAGTAAGATCTAGAAGTTTGCTATAAGATAGTGTATGTGTGTTATTTAATTGCTCTAACCCAAGAAAATTAGTGAATTCCAGGAGGAACTGCCCTTTTATTTTATTGTAATAATGCACAATATTCTGTGTACGATTTAAATCCCAGTCTATACCAGGTACATTAAAGTCACCGGTAAGTATTATTGAGCTGGGATAATTTGATAGTTTAGTTTCGAGATGTGTGAAAATCATGCACTGAGAAATAGGGTGTTATATAAATGTTTCCTAGCAGAATTTTTTCGTGTTGAAATCTTCTAATTTCAACCCACATTGCGTCAACATTTGGCGTGTAAAACTCTATTTTTTATCTGGCATAAGGGAAAACCAATTTGTTTACAGCTATGAGAACTCCTCCGTCTCTCTTCATCGAAGAGGTGTTATAATTACGATCATTTCGAAAAATGCAGTATCTATCTGGAAAATATTGGGAGTTAGTAAAATTATCGTTAACCAATGTTTCTGTGAGGCAAATTACGTTACAGTTATTTGCTAATAAATTTTCCGAGAACTCATTTGACTTTGTACGTAGGTCCCTGACATTCTGATAGTAAAGATGCCACGCATCAGCTTTGTACATAATATCATAAAATTATCTGGTTCCTCCGCCCGTCTCATTTTGTTGCTTCTCAGACATAGCTTTTAAATTATCAGTTAGAGTTACGTCTGCGGGTGTTGTGTTTTCCTGACTTATCACTATTGTTTGTTCAGTAGTGGCTATAGTTTTTTCGTTTGCACCCACAAACAACTGCTCGTTTTTTGATCTTCCATAAAATGGACTAACTAACAGCCAGAGGGCCAAAACAATGTATTGAAAATTCTATCATAGTCATCTTCAGCTACAACAACATAGAAATATGAGTATGAAGAGTATGAATCATACCTAGTTTTTAGTTTTAACTACCTTCAGGCTTGTAACTTTCAATTATTTGTTTATATATGACACAATGTCGTTTTCCTCGACATGTGGGTCTAAACGTGACACAAAAATGGATCGCATACGTGGCCTCATAGGTTTGGCCATGTTTGACATTATTACGAACACCGAGTTGCACTTGTTTTTTTTTCCTGGGGGCTTCTGCTGAGCTTTTTCAATGTCACTTGTTTTTTTTTCCTCGGCCACGTACTGTAGTGAATCCCTCCGCGTCAGCTCCTGGCCATGTCGTAGCATTACGCTGATCTGGACTGCTGACTGCCATGTTAGTCGACCGCATGTTGCTACCATATGGAACAGTTAAAGTAGTGCCTTGTGTCCCATTGTGTCCATTATTTACACCAGAAGACGTGTTTTTGTTGCTGATACTAGTGTGCATGAGTCCGTGGGCAGTTGCTTGACTAAATGTTTTTGTTGTTTGTGTTTTACTAAAATTTATTTGAGGGCAATGGACACATGGACGTGCTTCTTCTCGATCCGAGAATTAACTTTCGCACATTGTTCGAAGCACTATATTTTCTTCTTTGAGCTCTCTTACCTGGATAGAAAGATCGTCAATTTTTTTGTCATAAGAGTGTGAACATTTTTTGAAACTCTTTATTGACTTTTCCATATTGTTGGTCGGACATGTCTGTTGATCTACTATTTTCTTCAACGACCACAAGTTTAAACGATTTTACTTTGTCTTTGTTATGATCTGCATCTGTGACTTGGATTGGTTTACTTACTTCTTTTGGTGATAAGTTGAACATGTTAGTGTCTTGACACAAGTCGCATTTACATTCTTCAATGTCCATCAGTTCAAGTTGATCTGCGCACTGTACATGTCGTGCACCACAACTTCCAGTACACTTTATATATTTTTGTTTTCCATAAAACGGTTTTCCGCACTCTAAACAGATGTATATAATAATAATACTAATAATAATGTCAAGTACGACAGTTCAAACCAAGAAAAAGTTAAGTGTTACCCTTGTAAAAAATTCATACTTAAAACACCTGACAAGCTAAAAAGGGAAAGTTATTTCACATTCTCTTAAAAAATAGTTCCTATAATTTAAGTTCCTTACAAGCCAAAATTAGAGTAGATGAACAAAAGTATTGACGTTACCATAAATTGCATGATAATACATTATATTAGAAATAGCAGTAAAAATAGTAATAATATTAAAAATAATAGTAATATTATGCACTACTCCCACCAAGACAGGTGAAGAAGTACCCTTGTAATAAATTCTTACTTTAGAGCTCCGACAAGCTTAAAATGGGTTAGTCATATCACATTATCTTAATACCCAGTTACTATAATTTAAGTTCCTGACAAGCCAAAGCAGAGTATATGAACAGCAGTATTGACGTTGATAAGATTTTTAAATGTTTGTTGCAATTGTATTGACATTGTCATGTGTATTAATCTTATGTACGACAATTCAAGCCCAAATTTGATGAAGCAGTACCCTTTTAAAAAATTCTTAATTTAGAGCTCCGACAAGCTTAAAATGTGTTAGTAATATTACATTATCTTAATACACAGTTACTATAATTTAAGTTCCTGACAGGCCAAAGCAGAGTATATGAACAGCAGTATGGACATTGCTATGTCTAGTAATCTCATGAACGAAAATTCAAGCCAAAATAAAGTAAAGTAGTACCCTTGTAAAAATTCTTACTTTAGAGATCCGATAAGCTTAAAAAGGGATAGTAATATTGCAAATATCTTAATAGCTTTTTACTCTAGTTTATATCCTAACTAGCCAAAACACAGTAGATGTAGTGCTGTATAGACTTTAGCAAGTTTATAATGACACTTTTTAGTATTTCAGTTTGCGGAAAAATGGTATTGTTGTTGCCATTATGCTTTCAAATCATATGTAAGAAATCGTTTGCATAGGTCACAAAGGTAACCACTGTCTAACATAACAGCACTGCTTGCATCATTTGTCAAGCATGTTTTAGTGTGAACCCAACGTTGGCATCCATCGCACATAACCCAGTCGGAATCAGTCTCACCTTGACCGCAAAAATAAGCATACATTTCTAACATCGTCACTTTCTTTAAGGATAAATGCCTGTAAGTATGTCCTATACTCCGAAACTGCGAGATTTTTTGCAAAAGGCTTTCCGGCTAGTAATTTTTTAGCATAATAAATGACCAAGAGTCCGCAGCTGTAATTGTCATCCTGTCTTGGTTATTCTTTTTCCTCGTCTATCCTCCACTCTGTCGTGTCTACCAAGCTGTTGCTGTTGACATTACGTATAAATGACAAAAATGAATTTAGCAAACATTTTTTATCTATTTCCATACCAAAAAAAAAAAAAATCAAGTATTTGAAGTTGTTTTTTTTTTTTTGTGTGCAGCTAACAGTACCCAGTAATTTCCGTTTAAGTTGTACGGCATTAAATCAAGATTAAGAGAACTAAAATTTGTTTTCTGGAACAATTTACGTTTTGGAGTTTTTAAAGTTTTTCCGAATACATCTCGAGTTATATCGCAACCCAAAATGAGCACATCTGTCCTTCCCATACGGCGTAATGCAGCAAACAGTACAGTTTCTATTACAAAATTAGTCAACCAGGTGTTGCCGGAAAGCATTTTGTTGGAACTACTCCATAATTTGGAAGTATATTCGTAACCAGCATTATCAGCAAGTAAATACGCGACCAAGTAATCCCTTTCTATTTCTTACATGTAATAGCCAGAATTCTTAAGCAGGCTGTTGCTAAGTCTGTCGATGATTGTAGGAAGGAAACTGCTGTATGGTGTGGGACGAGAAAATAGGCTTGAAGCTCCTGAAAATTCCGTCAATTTGGCTTTAGAAACTAGACTTTTAGTCTGACCTGTCGGGTTCTCCCTTTCTGGAGCAAAATAATTTTTTATAGTTAAATTAAATGCTTTGTACCCGGAACTCTTTGAACGGTAGTAGTCAGAAGATGGAGATTTTTTAATTTAGTTTTTCTGTAGTTGTGACCGACTCTTTTCTTTGGAAGTGCTACGCGCTGAAGCAACCTTGCAAGACCTTTCTCGTATGCAGTACGAATGGTCCAAAAGACTAGGCACCGTCATATTGCGGCACTGCTGGCTGGTTGTTAATTTTTTTTGGTATCACCGAAATTCTTTTTAAAAACAGCTGAAGGCATTTTCACTACAGACGCAAACGATTTTTCGCAAGATGGTTGAAAACGTGGTATAGATGGAAATTGAAACAGTACTTTAGTACTAAGGATTCGTACGAGTTGACTCCTCATGACATTTCCGGTATAAATGTCTCATTTTCCGGATTTACACCACATGCTAATGAAGTAGCAATCGCAGCAGCGTAAACCCCACAGCCTGTCGTATTATGTTGTTCCTGAATTTTATGGTATTTAATAGGTACGTTGGCAGGATACAAAACAGAAATGCACTTCGCCGCAGAATCTGCCAAGCGATGTTCATTAAGGCTGTCGTAAACATGAACAGCATTTCCGTCAAACTGCACAGTAATGTAATGACCGGAATAAATATTCTCAGAGTTGAACAAAATTTGAATACGGCTTTCAATTTTTGGGAGGTCGTCTGCGGACTCCATTGCACGTGGTTGCTAACAGTCTATTTAAAGACTGAAACAAATTCATTTATGTCATCAGACAGCAGTTGTTCGTTCTGCACAATACTGAAGTACTTTTCGGAAGACAGATTGTTCGGTGCAATGTTAACAATATGATCGTTTGGGTACATGTTGCGATTGCAAATGAAATAGTATTGCTATGTCAAGTAACCACGGACAAAAATTAAATGTGCAAATTAACACATGCAATACCAAAAATGTAAGAGTAGTGTAAAAACCGATAGACAATATCAATTTAACTGCAATACAAAGTGAAAGCGCTGCAAGTTACAAGGATGGAATAAAATTACTAGAGACCATATAAACATGCGCAACACTATAAACAAACCTGATGAAGACTGCGCAGTGCAGAAAAAGCAGCTGAGCTGGAACACGTCCAGCACTAGACTATACGTTTTATACCTCAAGCGACGAACCCTTTTCTGGAGCAGGATGTGGAGGTTGTCTTGAATAGTGGTACCCTTGCCACTTCAGAAACAAAAATCATCAACCAGCATGTTACTCACTATGACGCGAAAGTTTGGAAAACATTCTCATAATGAAACCTCGTACACGTAACACACAAAAGAAAAAGAAAACTATTTTCAAACTCTATTTAATTTAGACCAAAATGGTTAGGCAAAACCTAAAAAATAATTAGAAACAAAAAAAAATATATATATATTGTAAATTGTTTGTTTATATTTATTAATTAAATAATTTTTAATTTCACTAGTACTGTAATTAATTTGCCCTTAGTGGTAGTGTACTGAAAAGCAGGTGAGTGTAGACTATGTAGAATAATAAAGTTTGTAGTATTAAATATAGAAGTGTGTTTAGTCTTTCTGGCTTTCGATGGTAAATTACTCTCACTTACCATCCGGCAATCTGCATCTGAAAATACATATTGAAATCCCAAAAAGAAAAGAAAATTAAGTTAAGATGAATAAAAGAAACTGAAATTTATTAAAAAAATTAAGTGAAAAGAAACAGATGCTGTGAATTTAAAATCCAGGACTAAAATACTCTCTCTCTTTCTCGCTTTATTTCTCTCTCTCTCACCCTTAAAAAAAAAAAAAAAAACAGATGTTTGGCAAAATCTGAAATTACGTGAAATGCTGATCTAGAAAATAAGTTAAAGTTGAGAATAAAATAGAGTTCAGTCTTTCTGAGTTACGTTGCTCTCGGCTATAGAAAAATGAAATCAAGTTTATAAAGCTCAGGGTTTGCATGAGAGTTATTTCAAGACTTCTGCGTAATATGCAGCTATGCAAAAAAAAATAGGAGTCAATGCTGAACTCAGAATAATCATGAAATAATGTCTGAGACACATTTGCAAAACACTTTATTATTATGTTTACGTAGGATACTTGGCACAACCACTTGAAATTCATTAATATTTGTTGGTATTGAGTAGCACAAAATTACGTGAAGCAAATGTCATTGGAACAGTAAAGATGGCTCTCCTTACATGGAGAAATCCCTCGCTGGCTTCATGCTCACTCAAAACTAAATTCTCAAAAATTATGCTGGCCACTTCTTTAAAACGGCAACACAAACTTCGGGAAAATATGCCGACTAAACTAAACGCTCCCTGTAGCGTCTATTTTATGTTCGCGGCAGAGAACCCCCCATCTGGGCTCAGTTCTGCCGAAATACAGGATGTCCATAAAGTCTTTCCCTCATTACAAAAATTCATAACTAGAAAACTACAAACGCTAGCAAACTGCGGTTTGGACGAACATTATGTGCAACTCATAAAGTTTTTTTTGCCATATTAGGCAACTTCTACATGTGCACCGTTGGTGGCCCGTAGAACATCAAGGCGATATTCAATTTCTTGCCACGTTTTCTTCAACATATCTTCTGAAACAGAAGCGACAGCCTCTGTTATGCGTTGAGCCAATGTCCTAACA
>PNEQ01110221.1:0-28104 GCA_003012365.1 Medauroidea extradentata
AAACATAGTCGCGTCACACCTATCAGGTGACTCTGTTTTTCCAGTATATGTAATACATTTATAATCTAACAAACATGAGAATGTAATTACATAGAAATAGTCAACAACTTGTATAGGATATCATTTAAAAGCCAAACAACCAGAAACTTACGCCAGTAGTCGCGCTGCACCTGCTGGGTGAAAACACCTGCCACGGCCCCGAAGTGACTCCGTCGGTAACCATACACTGACTGACATGAGACACTTCAAAAGTTAGGAAGCTAGCAGAAGGGACGGCCCTACCCTTCCCCCAGCCGAAAGAGGAGAACAAAAGTTTGAAAAGGATGCACCTGTCAGGTGCGCGCGCCTAACGGAAGGTTAAAGAAAATTAAAATTGTGCGGTTTTAAGCAGTATTTTTGCAATGCTGCGGAATCGTTTGCGATATTTGATATGGGTGCAACTATTTTAACTCCTTCAAAAAAATCAATTCTGAAAAAAAAATCACCTTTTTGAAGTTACATAGTAATTTATAGCACAAGAATTGAATATGAACAGAACGTAAACATTTTTGGATTAAAAATAAACTAAAATTTTATCTTAAAAATTAAAGTGGAAATATTTGTTTCGGCTGTAACCACAACAATACGAGGATTAAACTACAGTTAAAAATCATTTTTAAATACTATACGTACACTACGACTGAAGCTCTAGACACTTTAGTTGAAACAGTCTTTGTTAAAAGGCACTATGTCCAAAAATTATAGGTGTGTGAAATCAATTAACTCCAGGGACTTAAATATTTTCAATTGAATTTACAAAAATACATACGATTATTTTATATGTACAGAATGTAAGGATTAAGTTCCTTTCAAATTCAATCAGTCCAGCGTACAAAAAAATTACATTACTATGAAATATATATTTTCTTCAAATTTGGACATAATGAATTTTAACAATGACTGATTCAGTTGTAAAAATTGTAGGAGATAGAGGTGTGTAGTCTGCGTACTTCTTTGTACTTAATGACTTTTGGTACAGTAACTTTGCATTAACTACGATGACATTATAAAGTCGTCAATCATTTCACGCCAGTTCATTGCACATGGGAAGCATTAATCTACACATATAAACTTTAACTTACCTGTACCAAACGATGGAAGATCGAGTCTATGAGATTAATTAATTAAACGAATGTGAGCATAAATTCATAAATCTTTGCTAAAACCAACCGTAGCTAGAATTAAGAATTAGTAAAGAAAATTAAAAGCTGTCAAAAATTTTAATATTATTTTCTACGTGACGTAGAAAGACACGTTTGACCCTCTGTACCAAGTTTAAACAAACTTAGTACACAAATAATACTCAGTAACCTGACTTGACTTTTTTATATTTCGTATATGCCGTGTTGGTATTTTCAAAATGGCAGCCTTGTAAACATTTTTAGAACACGTAAAATATCTAAGGAAATATATTTTAGAAATTCATCAAGCTCGGTACACATGAATTACTAGTAAATTGATTTGACTTTTGTGAATTTAGTTAATTTCTGTTTATATTTTCAAACTAACGGCAATTTTTTTATATTTTTAGCATAATATGATATGTCTGAGGAAATAATATTGTTGTTTGTAGGCGTATCTTATGACTTTACAGTCGACGAGACGTTAAGTCCAATCTAAAAAAATAAGTTGAGAGCATACCTGATGAGCCTACTTTTCACAACATGGTTCAATATTAATTCTTAAAAACACACACACATATATATATATATATATATATATATATATATATATATATATATATATATATATATATATATATATATATATAGTTCACTTACATCAATAAATGCGAAATTATTAAACAATTTAATCTCGAGCAGTCATCTAACATTGTGGACCAACAACAATATGACAGTTAAACAAAGCTGAACGGTAAAGTGTACAAATACGAAATTTGGTATCTATCGCTCCTGTAGTGTTCGACATAAATGAATACGGAATGGTGTATTCATGTCGTGAAACCTTTTAAACTGCAGGACGTAATCAAATAAACATAGATTAATCAAACGACAGTAAATTCAAATTAACTTACTGAGTATAAAGAAACTCTGGGAACTGGTATTTAGATATGCCGTGCAAACAAAAATGGTCAAAGAGCAACGTTTATAAAAACTTAATATGTTATGACCAAACTTACATTTAACTGGAATCACTGTGTTAGGTACTACATGAGTACCGAATTAGATGCATTTCTGATTATTTGTGTCTTTCATGTGACCAATAAATAAAAAAGTTTACCAATGTTTATATTTTAACGCGCATGAAATGAAATGTAGTAACTAGTACAGACATTTGCTAAATTTCGAAACCTTATTAAAAAAAAGAGGTGAAATAAGAAACCGTTTCCGCGATCAACAGACATGAGCACAGTCAGACCTGTGCACTTCTCCAATGTTAAAACTCCATAATAGGTGATGTAATTTTGTCGTGCGCATGCGCAGAGGCCAAGAAGAGAGGCCGGGAGATGAGCACAGTTTGTTGCGCATAGTACAATGTTGCAACATCGCAGCTTCACAGCACAAAAACTCCGTGCATTTGTGGTCATCGGTTAGACGAACATTTTAAACTGTATTTGCGCTGCAAAACACAAAAGAATGTTTTAAATAGTTTACAAAAATGCTTCACAGAAAACTGGGTGTGAACGTGCACTTTTGCACTTAAATGCTGGCCGCTACTGATCCCAACGATGCAGGAATAATTAATTTTTTTTACTAAATACTAAAATGAATGGACAAAAAAGTAACATACGTTTTTCTCCTGCAAAATACTGATGCGGAATTAAAAAAAAGTGTCAGTGTAAAGAGAAGGGCTTATAACGTATTCATGTGCAAACCAGGAGATAAATATTGCCCACGCACGACGCAGATGCTTAGAATGCGACGGGCTTCGCAGTTGTCACGATAAGCAAAATGCGATAACTCCGACCTTGTACTGTCTCTCTTGCTCTATCCCTGTCTCTCGCTTTTATCCTTGTCTGGACTCGAGGAAGCTGAGGAGAAGTTGCGGAACCTGTTCCAGTCAGGCGGGCGTGCAATATCTGCGCGACGTCCTAGACATACCTGGCGCGAGAGAGACGCACGCGTTATGCAACAGGAGTGGCCGCACAGTTGCCAACTTTGTTGCTTTACAACTACGTGCGTCTGGCTGTTTTTGAAACCAATTTAGTTAGGGAATTGTGATCTGTGTGTACTGTCTGTTTCAAACACATACTTTACACTTTTAATAAGTTTTAGCAAATGTCTTTAACGACTTTTGTTTTATAACCCCTGCTAGTGTAAAATAGTTATTTAAATGAGGACTTTCTTCTCTAAAAATTTAATTAGAATATTCAAATGTGTTGTGTTTTCCCAGAAACTCATTAATTTACTTGACTATAATTTGTTAAGGGAATTTGCATACTAAAGTTACAGGTTTATTTATATTTTAGCTTTTGAAATTGTGTGCCATTAATTAGTAAAAAAAATTATCAAATTAACAAAAAACATTACAGATCGAAAACATACACACATAAAAGTAGAGCTAAAAACTCACAAATTGGCCAATAACTTCCAACAATACTGAACAGTGTCTTCGTTGACTCGTACACTGTTTAACAATTATTTGTTACCACACCGTGTACATATTAAGTTGGCACGGTAAAACATCTCCCTTAAATCTATTGTACCGTACCTAAATCATTTCGAAAAGCAGTGAAATGTACCTATATTGGTGTTACATGACCCACAAAGCTTAACAAGTGCTTTATTTGCAATCCGAATTATTGTACTTCCATATGGGAGGAAATATTTTTAATACCGTTTAGACAGGTTTACACATTGTAGTCTCTAAACGCAAATTACTAAACTGAAGCTAGTCATTCCACCAAATACTCGTACTTGTGGATTCAGTTTTAAATGTATTATGTTTTGTTTCTGTGATAAATATACGGACATTATTAAATATCTTTTCAAAGTTTATAATTTCGTAGTTGGAAAATTCGTTGTAGTATGGTAACACTGGTGCTAGCGACTGAAAACACATTACTTCTCTCAGTAATGACTTGACTGCTGGCGTGTGGGAAACAAGAAGTAAATGGGCAAAGGGAAGAGGGGTTTAACTTCTTTGGGAGAAGAAATTGCTGTTATTAAACACTCGGCCTGAAAATACTCCGTGTGGTTGTATGAGCCTGAAGATCTTGCAAACACGACTCGAATCTGGCTATGTTCAGCCCGCTCGTGTCAAGGCCTTCAACTCGCCACTGCGTTCAGGTACGTTAATTACTGGGTCCTTGGCCAATCAAATTGCATCCCGGTTTTAATCTCTGATTGTTCCCTCGAGTCGACAACGGGCTGCGTTTTTCGGTACACGCACGATGAAAGCCTAAATTACGGGTATTTACCGTGTCCGTAGTAACGGCAATTAAGCTATCATCGAAAATGCTAACGTTTTTATTTTTTGCAGGAAAATTATACAAAATCGTTCACGGAAAATTTTCGTGAGATTCTTCTTACGTACTTGTCTTCACCAAATTTTTTTCTGTTAGATTACAAAACGCAGGGAAATTTTTAATTATGGTTTATAATACCGCAAATTTAAGTTAAATATATATTAATTTTCATGATACTAATAATCTAATATATATTCACAACTTAGGACATGTTCTGTCATGGATTTTTTTAACTTAAGATACTTTACCATGAATGTTATAAAAAACGTCGTTATTATGTTAACTATAATAAATTTTCAGACCTTACACAAGTATACTTTTTAACAAAATCTTAATCAGTATTTATCATAAGACACTAGCTTTCTCTAGTTAAATTGTAAAAAAATTTGGTTGACGTTTCTCAGTAAAGTTTCTTTATCAAAAGATTTTTTAAGAGTCAAACATTCTGAGATATATATATATATATATATATATATATATATATATATATATATATATATATATATATGGTGATTGATTTCAAATAATTTCACCCGAAATTATATGCGAAGCCAAAAATTTGATTAACCTAGTCTATTTCTGGTACTGAGTTGCTTAAGTGAGTGAGTAGGCTTGACGTCTCGTCGACAGCGAGGTCGTAGAGAGGATCGTACATAACTTTACACAAGAACAAAAACTAATAGAGGAATCTGTCACGCCTAGAGTTAAGTGGACTAATCCAATGTTCGCCTGAATCGATTTCGGGAAACCCGAAGCTGCGAATCTCAACGCTTTAAAGTTGCGCCACCTCGTTCAGTGTGTGTTGTTTGAAGTGTCTGATTTCTAGTCGAGACAGCGTGAACTCGTTGAAAAACTGGTACATATAATGAATTTTGAGAAAAAAAATTTAACCTGCGTAAGAAAGTAATTTTTTTTACACGGATATACTTGAAATAGGGCTTAGAACTTGTACACGTATTTCTACGCTTTCATAAAATTGCAATTAGGATACTAATTTTGGTAAAGATCAGAAGATTTGTTTAGTATATTACGATATAACCACTGTTTTTTTTGTCTGTAATATCAACTAAAATGTTCGGATTGATACCAGTTCGAAATTAGAATGTGGCATGAGCAAAATTCACGAAAGTCTTTATTCATTCCTTATCAGAATGTGTACTTACTATGATAAAAATAGGAAGGTTGAATAATTAAAGAAATATACATTGGATCATAGAGTGTCTGAATGGCAGTCTCTTATTAATCAGACCACGACCTAAACAATATAAATAAAAGTTAGGCTTCCTCCCAGTGTTATAAAATATAAACCGTGTTTGGGTAAAACGGGACAATTTTTTCGTGCGACATCACATTTTAAAGTAAAAGATATTTAATATTCACCATTTAGTCTAAATATAAATGCATGGCCTGAACAAAATACACAAATATCAGGTTTTCTGCGAACTAATATACATACATAAATATACATTATACTAATATATATATATATATATAACGCGTTTGCTACGTATATATAGATAAACAGTTTCAATAAATATTGTATTAAAAAAAATAATGATTGGTAAGTTGGAACTGAGAACACAGCATTAACATTGACATACTTCGTAAAATTCTACAGTATGGGTAATATGTGAGCTAAGTATGTAGAAATTACCACCATGGGTTCAAAGGTTTATTTGGTCACATATAGACACTCACCTACACATACATATATATAATATATGCACACACAGAGAGAGAGAGAGAGAGAGAGAGAGAGAGAGAGAGAGAGAGAGAGAGAGAGAGAATGCATAGAAACAAACTCATAATAAGCACACCGCGAAAATCCTGGTCTGAATTGGATGCGAAAACGTTAGTGGCAAAATGTTGTACGGACATTTTATATGCCCAAAACGGCGCATAGTACTGTACTTAATCCCTTCTTTCGCTCCACAGGTACCATACTTTTGTAAACCTGTTCTGATATGCATATTGTATGTACAGATTAAAATTCTGAGCACTTCAAACATGATACTACGTTTAGTTTTCGTAAATACCTAGTACAATGCCTCGATGTGAAGCGCAAATTATGACTTTTTCCATGCAGTGTTGTCACATTGTGCACGTAAATTGTAGTCTTGCAACATTTCACCACGTACATTTTCGTCTCCAATTTATACCAATATTCGCATGGTGTGGTGACTCTGCTTCATGGCCAGTGATAGGTAGAGACGATGATTTATAGCGGGAATACTTGATTGTTTGCTGGGTTTCAACATACGTTCAACTGTTCAAAATATTACTGGTTTCCACTTGTACGTGACGGAGCTGTTACCCCGTTTGACTGAGTAAGTAAGAATCCCGTTATTGTAATATTTGATGTATGTTATTGGTCTGCAGACAATTGCGTTTTGTCAGACGTATATCACCCAGTCACACATGTTGCGAGAAACTACAGTGGTTTAATGGTATGATGGCACAACAAATTGTCGTGATATTCCATCATCTCTAGTGATACGATGTTTTAACTCTCACTCGTCGTGGGTGTCTACTGGCCAATCATAGACGTTTGCAACCACAGTTGACTTGTTATAGGTGCAGTAAAATGAGAGACATGTCTTAACAAAGACACGCTGCCAATAACCATGAAGCAAAGCTGTCGACGTGAACGTAAGTCATTGAAGCAAATTGACGCAAAATCTTTTCGCAACAAAATCGTGGCACTACTTTTTACGTGTTTCCTTCTGGCCATCCAGTATATATATATATATATATATATGTGTGTGTGTGTGCGTGTGTGTATAGGTGTATAGGTGTGTGTGCGTGTTTGTTTACATAAACAAGCAAACACTCACACAAATACACCTATTTACACGCGCGCAGACGAGTTGATCTTAAAAGCATATTTTCCTTTCGGAATATACGGGATGAGGCAACATAACTACATTTTTTGAAATGTGCGCCATTGACGCCGTATATGTCGTAGCGGGGCGGGAAAAATCTCATTCGAAAAGTGTGGGTGTAAAGTGAGAAGCGTGCGTTCGCCGCCGAGGCGTACTTTTCGGACATCTCGATGAATTAGATTAGGGGACGTTTGATTACAACAAGACGGAGCAACGGCCCACACTTCAAGAGCATCGGTGGTTGCTTTAAGGATTTTCAAGTGCGATAAAATCATAATTTTATATCTTTATGAAATAGTGTTAGTTTAGTAGATGATACTTGTGAGTGCAGTTTCCTCTTACAAAACAATTTTAGCTCCCATAGTTTTCTCATAACGGTGCGACAAAGTCAAAATTTGCTTGTTCTGCTGCCATGCAAATAGTGAAAACCAACTGACATACATAAACAAAATAATTCACTGTGATATAACATCCCATGGGCTATGCAATAAAGGATTTTAAAGACTATAACGTAATATTTTGAATTTATAAAAAAATCGCAATAGTAAAAGAAAAATGTTGAAAATTCAGAAAATTTTCACGAGATTTTTTAAAAATGTTTCATTACGTAGCCCGTCATATGTTATTTCACGGTGAATTATTTCACTTATGTAAGTCAATTGGTTTTCACTATTTGCACAGCAGCAGAACATGCCAATTTTGACTTTGACGCACCGTTATGAGAAAATTATGCGAGTTATAATTGTTTCGTAAGAGGAAAATGTACTCACAAATATCGTCTACAAAGCTAACAATATTTCATAAAAATATAAAATTGTGATTTTATCGCACTTAAACACCGGAACTCCTCATCTCAATAAGGGGCGATTTGGAGTGGTCAGCCTGCTCCCCTGATTTGCCTCCATGTAATTTTTCGAGGGTTTGTTTGAAATCCCGCATTTTCGCCATTCGTCCAAGGACCCTATACGTCCTGAAGACCAACATCCGGGCAGAAATTGCCAGCTTACTCACTGATACGCTGGTAAGTGTCATGAGCAACGCCAGAAATCGGTTTACTCAGTGTACGGACATGGTGAGCTTCACCTACCTGATTTGATTTTAAAAAACTACGTAAAACGAAACTTTAGATACGTAACTAAATTATACAAACTAAAATGGAAACTTTCTGATTCATATAATGGGTTTTATTGCCATGTTAGAAAAGGAAGTTATGTTGCCCCACCCTGTGTGTTGAAAATATAAGACACACGCAATTATCAAGCACGGTATAAAATTTGGCCGTACTTTGCGACGCGTTCAGTGACACCTACCATACGCTGATGCAGATTACAGCTCCGTGTTAAGCGGACAGTAGCATTTCCTGTCATGAGAGTCATCCAGATTTTATTAAAGGTGAGAATATAAACAATAATGTATTAACTGTAAAATAGACGTCATATATCACGGTGACAGACTGATGTTACGAGCGAAGTTATGATGTTCGACAAATCAAACCATACAGTATAAGACGGAGAATGATTAGACGTAAAAGTCAACGAAAGCTACTGGGGAAATTCCGCCTTCGGGAGAAGATTCATTTGTCACTTCGGCGCCGAGGGACAAAACTCGATGGCCATGTTTATTTTTATTTTTAGTCTCTTCCTTGTCCAGGACAGGGCTATGTCCCTAAGTGCTAGGGTCTCCTATGACTGATGGACAACTTCACGAATACCCGTCACCCAAAGTTCCTTTCGCGCGCGCGTGTGGGCCCGAGTAGCGTCTGATAGGCCCCTGCGCTTATCTACGCACTCGCCGGACGAAAACAAACCGCGCACGTGACACAAATAAATGAGTCGTGATGTGCCGCAGCAGATTTAAAACAGATTGTCGTCCACGGGGGTGACATCCCCCGCGGGGGTGCAGCCCTTCCCTCCAACCCCCAACAGCCACACCCATTGTTCCCGGCGAGTGATGAATGCCTCTGGAAACAATGTTATTAGCGCCATGATGTATGGCGGGCTGGTGTTATTGCCCCCAGGACATCCACGGGCTTGACGTATTTCTTTCGGGCGAGCCTCCTTCTAAAGATAAACTCCCCCTCGCTTCCAATTCCTCCGCCACCCTCCACCTACCCGCAACACTTTGGCCCTTCTTTTTCCACGACAGGCCATTTTTACTCGGCGGGGCGCGAGATGACGGAGTAATGCACGTCGATATCGAGGTCGATATTTGTTCCGGCGAACGCGCGACTCCGGCGTTTGATTAATGGCCCCCCCCCCCCCCACATTTCCCATCACACACGGTCCTCTCTCGCCGCCGTATCATTAGCGCGAATAAACAACGACCGCGCCGGTAAAGTTTAATCCCGCCCTTTGATTCCCGTGGATCGACGGCCATCTTCCCACGACCAGGAGGCCAATAATGCCCCGCGGTGACTAGAGCCACCCACGCTGAACAGTGGTAATGTTTCGTGAAACTTCGGGCAACAGCTGAGCCTGGCCCTTCGTGTAACTTCGGAATATCGGAGAAAGCCATACTTAGTATCTATATATGACTTACATATAAAACATTCATCCGATTGAAATAAAATTTGGTGATTTGTAGTCCAGGAATGATTATGCCCAAAAATTTAAGGGGAATCAAAATGGGGTATCCAAATATATAGTGAAAAAAAAAATTGTGAGTTATGCGTGAGCCAGCGAAAGTTTCTGCAAAGTAAAGAGAGGTGCCTACAAAACGTGACTAAAGTGCAAAATGGCATAAGGGTTAGTTTTATCAGAAGAAAAGTTTTGGCTACCTTGAAATGCCTACAGAATGTGCCGAATCTATTGGCAGTTTTGCTAGGTTAGGATAGTACATAAAAATCAATTTGTAATGAGGTTTTGTAAATGCCATTTTAAAAATATCTTTCTCTCCGTAAAAATTACTGCGCTGATTTGATGCGTATCACTTTTATAAAAATATGTATCGAAGTTGCATAAAGTATCGTAATGTCTGATGCCCGCGAACTTACACGAAGCTGACAGCGACCAAGCGACGAGAAGAAAGGTATTTTCCCCGGGCCGTAAAATTACGACTGTCGCGTTAAGTCTCTCTTCGTGTTGCAAACAAATCACAGCTCTGAAACTAGTCTTATATAGTGCTAGAGTAGACAAAGGTGCCTTACCTCTTATAGCAAGGTCATCACAGACGGTACTTCTTTCGCGGTTGAGCAGAAAACATTCGACATGCATACCACAAACATTATGTTTTTTTTTAATTTTTTTTTTATTTTTAACGAGCAAGATGGACTCAAAATCTTGAAATCCCTTGTTCGATTATATTTCCTACCATCCTGACCTCAGTTTTCAGCGGTTTTTGTCAATCATTCCAGATAAATGGTGGAATTGTAAATTAGAACAGACCATGGCCAAGTCTGTCCTTATTCTGAATAAATGGTTTATCATTTCAGAATATAATGAGTTTCTTGTTTTTTACGTTAAGCCTTAAACATCTAAAACACCTACGTTTAATTTTCTCCAGAAACTCCAGATTTCTCAGTGCTTTACTACTCAGTTATATGCGAACAGGAAGTAGAGTTCATGTTATATAGGTATGCCAAAAATATGTAACGTAATATATATATATATATATATATATATATATATATATATATATATATATATATATATATATTACCAGGAAGTTCTCTGAAAAAAAAAACACATGTAGACCTATTTTAAAATTCACACTGCTCATCATCCCTACCAACCGTAAAACTCCCAGTCCACCAATGTTGCAAATTGAAACGGCTTCCATCAGCTCCGGACTGTGATCTAACCAAACGCGAGTACTTATACAAATTCATTATAAAGAGATGCAAATGAATACTTTGCCATGTACTGGTGCGCAAATTTACATTACCAGCCTGTTGCTGTAAGTAAACAATTAAACATCATCAGTAAACGTTTAAATGCAAATTACAGAAATTCGCCCACGCAAACAACGGTTACGTTTCCCGCCCAACTACCACGCATAGCAATATTACTTTGAATTCATGCAAATATCTCCTCGCTTGTTTTTATTTCGAGGCAAATTTAATTCTTGTTTGCATTTTCAATGTTTCGTTTATAGCAAAGAGGAGTGAAATAATTATACGAATATACTATTACAAATTAATTTTTTAATATTTGATGTACTTCTCACACAAAAATGGCACGAAATTTTCGTTGTAAATTATTTCTAAAATCACTTATTTGATATGAGTTTCTGTTTCCATTGTTTCAGGGTAAATTGAAACGTGGAATATGCAGCAAATTTCGCGAGAATAAATACTTATATTTTCCAGTGATTTATATTTGTTACGATCAAGTTTACGACGGCAAAATTTTCCCACGGCCTCTAGGAAAATGCTTAATGCATTTCTGACTTAACGTACACACTGAATTATATGGCTTACATTAAAATTTTTGCAGATATAAGCATGTTTCTCAATTACTTATAACCCAATATCTTTCACGAAGCTGGTATCTGCGTCAGAATACCACATTACTCAATTTAGCCATTACGTAGTACATTTGCGTATATATATATTTTTTTTTTGAAAGTGTGTGTTTCTTTCCGACTGTTAAATTCTAAACAAAATTATTATTTTTATCATTATTATATTTGTTCTGATAATACACGACAACGGCGTAATAGTGTTGCTTGGGTGGCCGCCTGTAAGATAGTATTTTGCACGTTCAAGCCCTATAAATACTGAAAGCGGTAAGGACGACGTTCCACGCACATCACGCCTCACCCTAGCCTGTAGGTGCAAGTCCCTGAAGTGGCATCCAGTCTCCTTACCGACAACTCGCCTCTATCAGACATTCAATGATAGTCTTATCATTTCATGAGCTAATATTGAAGAAAGATATGTATTTAATATTGTATTGCAATCACCTACAGCTTTTTAAATGTTCTTTGTCCAAATTTGTGTATCAAAAACGGCCGTAAAAACATATTTGGAAACGGGAAAATAAACTTTACATATTAATGGAGGACCTAAAATGGGAATACGCACTTGTAACATTATTTGCACGCTATATTTAAGCAGACATCATTACGCACGCTGTGAAGTTTGCGAATAATATTGTAATACCTAACATTCTGCGCGATGTTCGGCAGCCTGGACAAAGGAAAGGTACGTCGTCGAGCGGAGCGGATGACTGGAATACTGAATCGTCAATCAAATCTGAACTACTCAAAATTCGATAAGATTTTATTGCCGAGTAGATATTTTATCAATTGACTTTTATCTATGTAGCACTATGCGGTAGTATGCTTTGCTTTGGAGTAAAATGATTGACAACTGTTTTTAGAAAAACAAGGACTTAAAACCACAAAATCTACAAAATCAGGAAAACGATAATTTTTATCATTTTTAATTATCTATAGTAACCGAATACAAAAAATATTCACGTTTTGATTTGAAGATAATTTCAGTCTGCGAAAACCTTTGCGCGAGAGGTTTACGGATGTTAAAATTATTTTTAAATGTATGTTGATTTAATTTTTCTGTATTTCGGCAGTTTTAACAAGTTTAACGACACGATTTGCAGACAAAATGAAGATACCTCAAATTTTGTTATCCATTCACTCATTATGCAATCAGAAAACGAATAAATTACGTATTATGTAATATTTTGAATGGAAATTGAAAAAAAAATGATTATCAGCGGATAAACGTAAATATCATGGGGTTATAAGATGTATTTTGTTAACAGATCCATGCGAACGCCTTCTAATGAAACATTAAACAACTATGGGAAACAAAGTAATTGTTAAGTCATGCTCTGTTTCTGGTTATATATAGGGCCTATATGATTGCACCTTAAAGGTGTTCAAGTGCGATAAAGTCTTAATTTTATATTTACATGAAATAGTGTTAGTTTTGCAGACGATACCTGTGAGTGCAGCTTCCTCTTACGAAACAATTTTAGCTGGCGTAGTTTTCTCATAACTGTGCGTCAAAGTCAAAATTTGCATGTTCTGCTGCCATGCAAATAGTGAAAACCAACTAACTTACGTACGTGAAGTAATTCGCAGTAAAGTGAAATACTACGGGCTACGTAATAAAAAACTTGAAAAAATCCTGGGAACTGTTTTTTTTACTGAATTTGCACCTTTTTATCTGTACTTTCGCGATATTTTCAAAGTTCAAAATATAACGTTGTGGGTTTAGTTAATGTTATATTGCATAGCTCAAGGGATGTAAGTTCACAGTGAATTATTTTGTTTAAGTAGGTCAGTTGGTTTATTACATGGCAGCAGAACAAGCAAATTTTGACTTTGACACCCCGTTATGAGAAAACTAGGACAACTAAAATTGTTTCGTAACAGGAAACTGTTCTCACAAGTATCGTCAGCAAAACTAACAATATTTCATAAAAATATAAAATTATTATTTTATCGCACTTGAACAGCATTTAGCTTTCTACAAGCTGTAACTGTACGTCGGCGCGGCAGGCATTTATCACCGCAGATCATTATTTTCGAGCTAAGTCAGGCAGCATTCTATCCTCAAGATGGATCATCGTATACTTCTACAATACGCTCCTTGCTAGTACGACGTTATTAATTACTAGTGGACTAGTATGAAAAAAAATGTTCCGCAGAAACATTATAACAATCCTGTACACATGGTATTGGAATTGATCTGCGCCTTCCGAACAGGGTGCAAATAGTCCTCCGCAAATTACTTGTCCAGAATTCTATATCAGGTAGCGCATTTTGCTGCAGACAGTTTTAAGTATATTTTCGTAACGACGTGTCAACGTATATTTTAGTTTTACGAGCGTTCTAACTGGTCCAAATTCGTCAAAAAATTTTTTTGTGTCAAATAGTTCTTGAAAAGAAGAAACAATGTCTTTATTTCTTTGTAATTTCAAATTACGTTAAAAATGAGCCTTATACTATAAATTCTATATCATAGCAATTTAAACAGTATATTTATTTTTAAATATTTAGGTTATCATTTTATATTGTAAAAATTTAATAATGACCACATTATTAGCGAAAGACCAGCCATATCTATATCGTCCATAACGGAGCTCATGAAACTTTGTGTTTCTACGACATGTTTTCAGTTTAAGGTGGATTAACTTACTTTTACCTTTCATGGCCAACATATTTATGAAAAATTCGGAGCAAGAGGCTTTAATGTACCGCAAGCAAACCGTTCAAAATTTGCCTGTGATATGTAGATGACACTTTCTTTATCTGGCAACGTGGACAGAATTTGCAGTCTTCGTAAATTCTTTCAAGCCATGAATTCAGTTTACACATAAATATAATCAACAGCACTTCTTTCCTTGACACCTTAGTCTCCGGGGAAACCACAAACTCGGTACAAGCGTTTATAGAAATCCAACACTTACAGGCCAATACATTCATTTCGAATCTAACCATCCATCAAGTACAAAATCCGGCACTGTCCGCACCCTATCCCACCGAGCAATAAAAATCTGCTCAGACAGCAAATTATTAACAGAGAAACGGAGTCACATAAAACTGAATTTCTAGCCAATAGCTATCCCAGACATGTCACAAAACATCACTTGAGTAATGGATCCATTAGCTTTAAAGACCAGCCTCCAACTGGAACTCTAGTAATTTCATATGTACGAGGGCTCTCAGAAAAAAAATAATTTTTAGTAACAGTCTTGGCCTACGTAAAGCTTTCCGCTCTTGTACAACAGTAAAAACCATGTTCTCTGAAGTAAGACCAACAGCAAACAAATAATAGACCCGTGAATGCATATACCAGTTATCAGGGGAATATGGTGCTGAGCACATTGGTGAAAATGGACGAACTCTATCCACTCGCATTAAGGAACACAGAAAACACACTAATAAGGAGGAAATACAGAAAACACGAATCTGGGAAAAAAGCCTCAGAATAATTTGGGACAGACAGAATAAAAAGAAACTTTTTTTTAAAAATCTGCATACATATCCTGTAACAAAAAACATCATAAGCCAACAGAATATCGAACTAAAAAAAATTGGACTACCCTTTATTAAAATTATATAAAAAATAGTAATATGTAATATGCGCACAGCAGTTTCGGCAAAACAACTACCAACCTGACTGAAAAGTGCTCAGCCAATCATGAGAATGCTTGCCTCTTAATTATCAAGAACCCAGCCAATGACACCAGCTTTAAGTCTTATTGCCAGAGTAAGATAGGGACAACCCAGGCTATATAAGCCACAAATTTTATATCAACTTCATTTTACACTGGTGTTGCTGACCAGATGCGTCTCACGGCTGAAGACAGGAATAGATTTCAATTCCCGAAATGAAGCAGCCTTAGTTGTTTGAAACCTGTATCGTCTGTTGTCGTATAGTGATTTGTGTTCTATCCACTGTCGTCCTGGTCAATTTCCATTGCTTCTTGACATTCAGTGTGGGTTTTCGTCTGCTTGTTTTGTTGGCAGTTTGTAGCAATCTGACTGAATTTTCAACTCAGAATTTCTGGGCATTCCTTGCTGACATAATTAATTGCATGTTGTCAACTGTTGCCTGTGGAATTTCATTATAATCTTGCATTCAGTGTTTCTTCTTTTTGTTAATTTTTCATTTGCGTCTGTCTGTTTTGCTTTTGTTTGACTGGACTCCCAATGATAAATGAAGTAATAATAAGTTCACCAATTCTTTTCTTTACGATACACTGTATTGTTGTCTTAGGGAGTTGCGTGTTTGTTTTACAGGTTTAGTAGCAAATCATAAGTAATGGAGAATGTTCATAAAATCATACATTCTTATTTTCAAGTCCCATTGCAACAAATATTCGAATTTCAAATATGTCTAAAACAATTATTGGTCATTTCATTAAAATGCAATTTTATTGGCCACATTTTGATAGTTTTTTTCGTGGTTGTTGTCTGAGGGGGCATGTTGAAAAAAACTCTTGTAAATTGTATATATAGTATATATATTATATATAGGCTATAATATGAAATTTTAAAAAAAATACTCATTATGTCATAATTATTTTCTTTAATTCTGGTAAGAGTTTCCCTGTACACCAAAAATAGAGAGATTAATTTAGTACTTTTAAAATGCTAAACACCGAATGGTTATATTATATGAAGGGTTTTCATAAAAAAAAATTGTTACCTTAGAGCATTCTGTTGGCCCTGCGAGGTTAAACATGGAAAACAAACATTTACTTTATGTGTTTCAATTAAAACACACGCTGCATAGTTTCCATCAAAAAATTTAACAACATATTTAAATACTGCTGTATCCACGCCGAAGTTAATTATATACCAGAAGCCACTAAAACGTAAAATAAACTTCCTGTCACGGTTTTGGAAACATAAAAGTTTTATTTAAATTTAACAGTTTACAAAGAATTGTTTTTAGTGTGTTGTTAAAAAATTTTAAATACCACTCTTTAAGAGGACGTGGTACATAATTCAACGCTAAAGGCATTAATCTATAACTGTAGGTATCTTGAAGTCAATTTGCGAAAATTAAACAATAGAAATTCTAGACAATAGTTTTAGCTAACGTTTCAAACCAAATTGTTTACAGTGATACGAACTTCTGAGGTACAATCTCTGAAGCCGAAACTTCGTGCATTTAACTGCGGCGCAAGAGATCACGCGTAACGAATTAGTAATTCTGGATAAATATTTACTCATAAAGTTGGCAAGTACCATTATCTAGGATTGTCACTGAGTATATTTTATTCATATTGGTGTCGAAAAATGCGTACAAATCAATTTATGTTTTCAGCGTTTATTTATCTACCGCGCACTCTTAACAGTACGTATATTTTCGGCTTATAATAGTTATACACTTTTCTTCAAAAACACCGTACACCATCATTCGCATGGTATATTTAATTTATTTCATCGTGAGCGTAATAGCGTTTCACACACACATCACTCGAGCTACGTAATGTCCACTCCGAAGACAACTTAATTCTTATTATCATACTACCGACGTAAGTGACGCAACAGTAAGATGTTGGCCTCGCATTAGGGAGGATACGTTTCGGTCTCCTAGTCCTGCTATTCTGATTTCGGTTTTCCATAGTTTCCTAAATTCGCTTCACGTGAATGCTGGGACGGTTCCTTAACAAAGGAAATGGCCGATTCCTCCAACACTTCCAGTCATTGTGTTAAGTTGTACTTCACTTTCTCTGTAAACGAGGCGTAAAACCTAATTAATTTATCTCTTGTTACCTAATTGTATGTGAAGTGAAGCAAATTTCATTTGTAACAACAAGCAACTGAATTATTCCTACTTAGTACGTACACGCTTCTGAGGAATTTCTGCGTAAATAGAATTATCTTTTTTATTTCTATTTTGTAAGTAGAAGCTGCTGGGATATTTCTCTGAGTACTAACAAGTAGTTGGAATATTTATCTTAGTATTAACAAGCAGCTGGGATATTTATCTTACTATTAACAAGTAACTGGGTGTTTCCTACTTAGTACGTACAATCTTCTGGGGTATTTTTACTTAGCGCCTAAAATCATCTGTTTTGTTTCTATTTTTCAAGTAGAAGCTGCTGGATTATTCCTCTTAGTACGTAATCAGCTGGGTTATTCCTGCTGAGTACGTACAAGCTTCTGGGGTATTTCTACTTAGTACGTAAAATCATCTGTTTTATTTCTACTTTGTTAGTAGAAGCTGCTGGTTTATTTCTCCTAGCATGTGCAAGCAGCTTCGTTATTTATACTTACTACGTGCAAGCATCTGGTTTGTTTTTATTAAGAACATACAAGCGTCCGGGTTATTTCTATTAAGTATGTCCAATCTGCTACGAGTACGCTCAAAAAGCTGGGTTATTTCTACTAAGAACGTACAGACCTATGGGTTATTTCAACTTAGGATATACAATAAGCACACGGGTTCTCTCCACTTAGTACGTATAAGCGTATTTATAATATGAACTTAGTACTTACAAGCTGCTTTGGTTACCTCTACATAGTACTGTTCAGAGTGCCGCCGTGGCCGAAACGTAAACATGCAAGTAGACAGGCGTTACAACACCCTCCCTTTCTCAACCATAGTGCAAATAAGGCCAAACAGACGATGATATAAGGCACTGTAGCGAGTCAAACGGGGTCTGTCTCATTATGGTCACCTAGAAGACATGATGGACCTCCTACCACTCTTCGTGCCAGGCAGAGGGTCGCAGGTCCGAGTCCATAGACGTGCCGCTTGCCGCTAGTCGACTACAACCTCGCGGCTTTCGGTCTCATGAACAAGGTGGGAACGTCAGCTCCGATTAGGTCAATACATATTCCATTCCATTTAATCAAATTAGTTATTATTCAAACTGTTAACACCGTTCCCGTAAGAATTAACTACCATTAGTAGAGCCACGATTTTATAGCGAAAAGATTTTTGCAACATTTGGTTTCGATGTGTCATGTGCACACCTGCAGCTCTGCTATATCGTCAGTGATTGGATATTTTTACTCTCACTGGCCTTGGCAAATTATAGACGTACAGACTCACAATAATCGTATTCTGATTGGTGCAGTAAAATGAGAAACGTGTCTGAACATAGACACGCTGCCAATAACCTTGAAACAGAACTGCCGATGTGCACGTGAGTTACTGAAACAAAGTGGGGCAAAAATCTTTTCGCGACAAAATCGCGGCCCTAACCATTAGAGACGGTGAAATTTCGCGAATTCAATTACCTTTATGATAGAATCAAATATCCCATGCATACTCAAGCCCTATGTCTATTCGTTCATTGTTTACTATTCCACTGAGTAGCAGCTAGCGGACAAATGATCGGGACTTGAGTATGCATTGTATATTTGATTCTAACGTGCAGGTCATTGTGTTCGCGAAAATTCGCCATCTGTAACTATCATGCAGTCTTCATATTTAATTTTATATAAACTTGTAGAACCGTTCTTAGTCAATTATTTATTCATTTAACCTATCCTCTGTAGCGAATCCCCTAGTGTAAAGAAAAATAATGTTTTACGACAGTACGTACAAGCAGCTGCGTCGTTTCTACCAAGTATGTACATGCTGTAGGGTTAGTTCTACATAGAACGTACAGACTACTGGGTTTTCTATTTAGCACGTACAAGCTGTTTTTTTTATTTTTATTTTTTATTTATTTATTTACTTTTTTTTTTTTTGTGTGTTCTAATAAGACTGTTGGGAGCGGCTGGAACCGGAAATTATATGATTTCCACAGTGCTTTTCTTCATACGCTTGAATGATTGTACCACAGTGTTTTTTATCCCACGCGTATTTCCATCAACAATTCAGGCAAATACTGATGCAAAATGAACTCTCCCGACCCTCAATACACATTTGGTTCAAATGCCGAACTTCCTATGGACGTAAATGTAAATAAATAAATATTACTGCTGTTTTTATTACTTTCGCTTTATGAATACTGAAAATATTCGCTCTGTTGACGCAGACCAGCGGATTACGGCTAACTCCAGCGAGAGGATGACGGATGGGCAATGGTTTTGTGGGTTCAACCGGATGTTCAATATAGAGAGAAGAAAAATGTACCTGATAGAGAACTGAGGGTTTTCCTGCCACACCTCAGTATGTTGGAACTTAGGTTTCACGTTCCGAAGTGAGCTCTTTGAATCATGTAAATGGTTCGTTAAAATACATTTGATCGGAAATTCTGCGATAGCTACTATAGTCTTTTTGTAATGTTCATAGAACTGTAGTATGCTTAGGAGTCAAGGACATTGCCGAAAAGTAGTATGTTCACGGTAAAACGGTTCTTGATGATGACAACACACAGATTTGTGTATAGTATCATTAGACTGGTAGTGGCTTGAAGCATGCAAGACGCGAAAGACCAATCCTCCAGTTACAATTCGCGAGTCCAGTAACCTGGATGTTATAACCCACTGTGCTTCACATAGGCAATTCTCAACCATGTATCTGTTAGCTGCTACTCACTAGAACAACAGACAAAGAACAAATAGGCTGGACTTGTATTTACACAGGACCAGCGGATTTTAACATACGGTTTATTTAACTCGCGAATATTTTCTTTCCGTACATGTCGGTCTCCGCTACATACACTAAGTTGATGTGAATGCCAAGCAAATCGATAGCATGCACGTAAACCGTTTATTTTGATAAAATGTCTCCTGCCTTAAAACACGAACACTACTAATGGGCTACATTGACGCTGCAAGTAGCTGTTAGTGAGACAGGAATTTCTGAGCATTGAGTTCGAAACTCTGTTAACATTGTCTTGAATTGTCCAGGGGAATCGTTACGAAGGCATAACTTTTCCGAATTTATTTTTGTAGCAGATTTTTTTAATGCATTAAATGCACATATGTGGCTCCTGTCAGTCATTCGATGTTTTTAACTCTCAACCGCAATTCATAGACATGTGGTCACAGACTAAATAGTAATACAGACGTGAAATGACGAGGCGGCTCGTTTGATACGGACGAACTTCGCAACAAATTGGCTGCTCGAGGCTGTTGATACCAGCCGCGTGTATGTTTGACTCCTGCATGTTACTACAGGTTTCCTACTGGTCAGGCTGCCGACTAGCAGGGCAGCTGCTTTACGCTGATTGGTGGAAGGTAATTACACCATGTTGCTGGCCAGGTAAGCCATTTTGCTGGCGTGTGTGACTGAGTTCGCCGGTCTACCAGCTACTTCACTTCTTTATTCCTAAATATTCTGAGGTGTGGTGTTGCAGTACACTTGTTTTTATTGGCACATTCACATAACAGATAAATCAGCACAAAGACCCGTTGATGATAAGCATGAAGAAGACTGGTAGGAGTATGACTTGGAATCACATTGCTTCAAAAAACCTTTTCGTGGAAATCAAATGTACCTAGAAATTATTACTTCCAGAAAGTCACAAGCGAGATGAGTGTGACTCTGAAGAATAAAATAGAATGTTGCTATAATATCGTTTCATTCGTTAACACAGGTACGTAACTTGTTTATCGGGTAGTTGTTAGCTTTCTGTGAGATCTGTTATGAGGCGTGGCTTTCACAGACAACACTAATGGCACTAGAGTTTGGAGCGTATTCATCTACACAACGCATGCTTTATAAATCCAAGAGGTTTGCTTCCATCATATAACCTTGTTTTATTAAATTGAGTTTTTCTCAACGTAAAGGCCTTGATAATCAAACCAACACATGCAAATGTGTACACAGGGGCATAATATTTAAATAGCGAGCCCGTGCCATTTAACAATTACCATGTGGCATTCGGGTTTCGTCCAGAATGTTCAAAACGAGAGATAAGTGTTCAACATGAATTATGATTTACGATGGCTTAAGGGTACCGTCTGTCAAGACCATTGATCAGAAATCCAGTTGTTGTTTTTTTTCTATCGGCAGCAAAACACATGTTTTTCTCATTTCGCCGTGTACAAATAGAATACATGTATAATTTTTTTTCTTTTGGAGTATTGGTTTCCTCTGTCGGTGTTTTCAGAGTTCATTTTGTACTGGTAGTAGTAATAAATATCGTATGAGAATGGTTCCCGAAGCGAGGGTTTGGCACCCGGAATGCAGACACACTAATGACCGCCAGTAGGCATATGCTTACCCCGAAGGATGATGGTGGAATCACATAGGCGCGACGAAGCAACACGACAAAAGCGAAGTGATAATAATTCTCGTTAATGCGAACACCAGGTTTACCTGCTGCGCAACAGTTACTAAAAAAATATATATTACGTGTTAATAGTTCATTGCCACTGCATACTAACCCCTAGTACGAAAGCCACTGATGTTTACAGTATTTCATGTTTTTTTATTTATTTGTAATTTATTTTAAATACCTACTAGCATTCATAAGTGTGGAAATAAAGGCACAATTGCACGTTAGGATAACCAACGAAACTCTATTAAAATAAATAACAGCAATTTACTACCGACTCACCAGTTTCACCAATATTTAAGTTCAAAATCAAACAAAAACTCGTTTAAAATCCATGTAATTTCAATTTGGAATTCGCACCGCGTCCGCTACTTCTGTCGAGCTGAAGTCACGGAAACCTAGGTGCTGATTGGCGAACACCTTTGGTATACATGTCGCGAATGTTGTGGTGTCTCTGCCGCGCCTATGTGATTCCATAATGACGTGAAATGAGGCCCTATAATGGAGCGGCGACGGAATTTGAGGAGGAAGGGTGACGAGAGATAGGTAAGAGTACCCGTCGACCAGCGGCATCGTCCGACCTGATTCCCACATGCAAAAAAAAAAAACTAGTACTAGCAACGCCGGGAATCGAACCATAATCTGCTTGGCAGGTGGTTTAGTGCTCTATCAACTGCCCACCCACGGCCCCTAACTTTGTGGTGATGGAAACAGCAGAAACAGCCTGTTTCACAGTAACTTTTAAAAAGGAAATTTCCTGTGCAGCACAATCAGTGTGTACTCTGTTTCTTATAACTTCGTAAAATTTGACAGTTCGGAGTATGCCAAACTACAGTAAACTTATGTAATGTCAGTCACAATGAAAGGAAATTGTCAATGAAAAATGAAATTAACATATTAGTTTCATTTTAAAACTATGAACTGTTCAGTAAATAACTAACATATTTGAAAAGAGTCTTGTAAAGTATAATTATCAGGAGTTAAAATTCAATAATGATAAAAAACAATACAATGTGATTATTTCTTGTATTGTAATGTTTGTATTTAGAATTGGTGGAATGATACGAATTTAGTTATAAAAGAAAGTACTTTAGCTCCAAAAGGGCGTTTAGTCGGGAATAACATAAAAAAGGGCGACAGATATTTTATTAAATATATATGAAGCATAAAAATTAAATGACCCCAGTGGTATCCAACTCACCTGAATTTAAACGAAACGCGGTACATCAGAGGGAAGCGGAACATTCGTTTAACTTAAACACTGCGTCATTAAACTGTACGATGATTTCTGAATGTCTGGACGAAGCGAAACCATTAGGAAAGAACTGCACGCTAGTTCGGTGTCTTGCGCTTACGGGCTGTGGTGTATGCGAAGAACGTGCAGTGATCGCCCTTACGGATCATTTCCTTCTGGGCCTTGGACCCTTTAACACCTCTAACTCTACGCTAACCTTCAAGACAGCCTTTGTTACAAAATATTTCATGCTGCCCAAGAAATATGCTATCAGCATAGACGTAAAATTATTTATTGGACTTAGTATGCCCAATGGCAGAACTCTATGAAAGGGATATGATGCAGCCGTTAGGATCAGTTTATAATTTATAAGGAAATATTTATAATGGGGTACAGATGATTGTACATCGCGAAATTTTCTTGTGGCGACATACCCTTGAAAACACTGTAGTATCTTGCAGCATGAATGACTAGGTTATATACGTCTGACAACGTAGTTGTCTTCAGAACGACAACACGCACCAAATATTACAATACCGGGAATCTTATTGGCTCAGTCGTTCGAACCCAGCAAACAGTCAAGTTCTCCCGCGATAAACCATAATCTATAATTATATATATATATATATATATATATATATATATATATATATATATATATACACCATTATTAGAGATGATGGTATATCGCGAAAATGTTTTGTGCCAAGATAGCGTTGAAAACACTGACACAACGTAGCTGTCTGCAGACCAATACCAGGCATCCAATATTACAATATCGGGATTCTTATTAGCTCAGTCAAATAGGGCAACAGCTCCACGTACAAGCTGAAGCCAGTAATCTTCTGGTAAGCTGGGCGTGTATTGAAATCCAGCAAACAGTCAACTTTTCCCGCGATAAACCATCATCTCTAACCATTATTATAGATTATATATATATATATATGACGCTCTTATATTGTACTTCGATTCCAGAGAAAGATGTTACTTGAAATAAATGCGGCGTGTTGGCAAAATGTTTTCCGAAAATACTTACTATAACAGTTATTCAATTTTTTTATTTATATCCTAGAAGGTGTAATAAACTTTCGTGCGTGCGAACATGTGGACAAACAACGGAAATGAAAGTCAAAGTAAATTATATTAATCCAAGATGGCCATGCATGTTACACGTGTTTCTGTCGGCTAGTTCTAGTTTCCATCGCTTTTAAACCATTCGTGCAGTTGACGACGCCAAGAAGAACGAAGTGCACGCAAGAGTACGCCACACCCCTCTAATGGACCTCTGGTCACGTTCTCGTCAAACTAACGACCCTAGACACGTCAAATTCATTAGCAATTACCGCTACAAACGCAATAAAAATTCCGCTCCAAATAATTCCATTTTATATCTTAACTAAGGAGAGATTTGTTCCTACATTTAAAAACAAATTGTGTCTCGATTTAAGGTCATTCTTTTACTTTCCTTGCGATATAGTTATTTAATAATTAACGAGAGAAAATATTAATAATCTGTTAGAGTGTTTTGTTCTGTTAGACTGTGTTGTTTGAAATGGGTTTTCTACGTGTTGGGTAGTTTTTAAGACATGCGATAGCACTGTGTTAGCTAATTATGAAACTATCCAATTTTTCGCTAATTGACTAACTAATCTAAAACATACAGTAGTATCATGTCGTGAAAAATATTAGCTATCACGGTAGAAAATATAAAAAAAAAAAAAAAAAAAAAACTACCCAACAGATTTCTAATAACTACATTCGTTTAACCTTAAAATTTAACCCTCGCACAAACAGTAAGTACAGAAATTTCGGCCGTTCTGTTTATCTAATAGTAAAAAGAAAAAACGAAACCCACAATTAATATATATATATATATATTTTTTTTAGTTTTGCAATAACATCACTATATTGGAAAATTTTTATAATGCAGTGACACTTGTTTGTAATAAAATTATATTTTTGTAAATTATTTAAAGAAGTATGACAAAAATCTATTTATATCTATAAGAACATTAGCTTCCTTGACTAGCACAAATACTTCTACAAAGCTGGGTTATATCAGTTTATGAACACTTTTTCGTGGACTTCAGTAAATCAGTTTATAACATTTCATGCTAACACTGCTTTAACGGTTGTATAATCTTGGTTGCAGTATTAGATTCCTCGAAAAAAAATCTTAAATAATGCTGAAGTTTAACTTCAATTCGATTAAGCACTTATTTTTGTAATAACCATACGTCCACTCATAATGTAAGGTTTAACAAAATGGATTTACATTCCAATTGCCATCACAATTCAGTTTCATGAGGTATTGTCATTTACTTCGACTAGAATAAAAGTAATATTTCCGTTACACAATTAAATTACAAATAAATATTTATTTGGCATGTACAGATCAGTAACTTTGATAACATATTCCCTTAGAAAAACTTAAGCAAATATTAAATTGCTCTTTCTGCAAATATTCGCTAACAAATAATTGAAAAAATGTTAACATAGATGCCTACCATTACTTTATTTCGTTCACATACTATTTTTAATTTTATTTTAACACAGACATATCTGTAAGTAATGCTTTATTTGTCGTTGGTAAGCAAGTGATGCTAACTAACCGTGAAAGTTTTTCTCGTTGTGTCCCATTTAATGCAAACCTATTTTATACACATATCTTGATAAGAAATACAGTTTGGTCACTTTCTCTTCAGTTATATTCATTTTTCAGACCGACGTACATTTAATATTAATATTTATTATTTATTTATATGTTTATACAATAAAATATTTACTACATAGAATTTACACCGCTAAATAAATACTTGCAGACTTTTCCTTCACCTTATAAAATCGTTTTGTGAAAAGCAGTCTGGCAAAGTTGCGCGTTGGAATACTCTCTCTTGGTACATTTCCCGTAAACATCAGGAGGAAACTTTCACCAGCGACAGTATTGATTTTAAATTGAACTTTGCTGTAAAAAGGTATTAGAACGTAAGACCCTAACTTTTCATAAAAGGTCCCAGTTTGAATACAAGCTGCGAAAAAAAAATCTCTTGTACGCTTATTTTCACTTCTGAGAGAGGAAAAAAATTTTCTAGTAGGGGCTTGGCACAAATCCAAAACTGACGTGTAAATTAACTTGAGTGAAAAGTTTTCACTGTAGAAAACGTAACAAAATGCAATAAGTAGAACCGTCCGTTGGCACTTTTTCGACAAGGTTTTACAGCAAGCGTTACGAATAAATACAGTTTTAAACACTTTTTGAGTACCTGAATATCATACCGTACGTAATAAATGGCAAGCACCCCAATCCCTTTCAGTTCAGACTCGTCTAGAATGCGCATTGGTGGGTTTATCAATTTTTCCTTAATTCTCAAGGATACCTTATTTCTCCTATTTCTAGAAGAAACAAAGCTATGCTATATTAGTTAATCTTTAATTTTCCGTTCTGATAAGTAATCGTGTCAACTTTCCATACGTAGTTTTTTATTTTAGCTTAAGTCTAAATGCTTTATGTGCTTCTTGATAGTTAGAGATAGTCACCCTCTCGAATACTTGTATTTTGTGTCACATCTTTTCACCTTTGTAAATTTATGTTAGTTTAACCTAACTACAAAAAAGAATACATGTTAAGGAAATTTCAGACATCATAAAACTTAATTTTCTGTTACGGTTGTTACATATCGAATTGCAATTAGAACAGTCGTACTACTTCCGTAACTGATATTCCATCTGTATAAATAGTAACGGGAAATAAATATTTATGATGTCTAAAATTCCCTTAATATGTTATATACTCCCTAGTTAGGTTAAAATTGCATAATTTTACCCAGAAGAAGAGTTATGACACCAAATACAAAAATTCAAGATGATGAGCATCTCTCACTATAGAACGCTATTCTCTGTTGTACATTACTGGTGATACGAAAGCATGCTGTTTGGTATTTGTTGAGAATAGTTAAACGATATGTAAATCCGGAAGACAAGAAAGCGACAAGGCGCAATATATACTTATATTTTAACACATTCGCTCATAACACCGAGTTCATGCAACCAGGAAAAAACTACAAGTTTCTTAGTCTCTCGTTCGTATCCAACTTTATAATTTAATAAAAACTTTAAACTATATTCAGAAATACATAGACTGCTATGTAGGTAGGTGGGATATTAACACATCTTCGACTGCAAGAGAAAGTCTAAGTTATCAACGGAATAAGGAGTACTAAATAAAGTGGATATGTTGTGTAATGAAGGTCCATCCCTACAGTAAACTTAACTCATTTTAGTTTTACAACGTATATTAACACACGGATATATATTGCCTAATACCTACTAGTGGTAGATGTAAGATATTTTTTTATCACCAGAAAGTATTTTGTGGTGTCTGCTTAAAAGATTTCAATTATAAAAAGTGTTTAAATTTTTTCCTCGTTTTTTAGGATATAGGCCCTACCACTTAAATAAATTAAAATAATGTCTTATTTTACGAAAAAAAAAATTAAGTTGGCATATTCCGAATATCGCTTGAAACGATTTCCTACTCATTCTCAAAGTTTTATATATTTTTAAAGAAATTAAAATGCTATTTATTAAACTGGTTAGACTTTTACCTGTACAGTTTTGGCATTAAAGTAGTTTACACATAATTGGCTGGCCACATACATGAAAATAATTCCTATGATCTGGACAATTCTCTTTTTATTTTTGATAATTTTGATCATATTGTAACATAGCATTTTGTCCAATGTTACAGATGCGTATAAATTTCAATTTATTGGTCAATTAACCTAGGTATTTACTATTCTATGACCATAGTTACCACGTGCCAGGAAGAATGTAAGTTTTAATTGTCTATGTATTGAATGTATAAGGTATTGTGGTTTTGAGACTTTAATGACTTCTACAGCTTTTATATCT
>PNEQ01110222.1:0-20139 GCA_003012365.1 Medauroidea extradentata
TGGCCTGCGTGATTTAACTCGCATAATTACTGATTATTACTGCTGTAATAACTTTGGGATGACTGCCACAAGCATCATACATACAATTATTATTACATATATTACTGAACTTTAACTTGCTCATTCTTCAGAATGGGATCCCCTTGCTCACATTGGGGAAATGTCCACTCACTATATTTGATTAGATATGAATTACTTTGTAAAAAGAAAGGAAAGGCACTTTCACAAAAAAAAACACTTCTGTTGGCAAGCCGGGCAACGGTACTAAATAACTTGTGGGCTGTAACTCACTTCACCTAGCACCACTTATGGCTCAAAATTCACCTTAAAATTTCAGAGGCTCTGTTGGCATAATTGGCAGGTCATCTGCTGTATTAAGCTTCAATGAGACACAAAGTTTAATAATGTGTGTGTGTATATATATATATATATATATATATATATATATATATATATATATATATATATATAAAAGAGAAAAAAAAATTGAATTGTCAAGGTTTATGGTCTGGTGAGGCCAGCTACTTCACAACGGGCATCAAGAATATATTTACTAGTCTTTTATAAATATCATTAATATTAAATTTATATTTTTCTCCGAAGTGTATTATGGAATAATTCTATGAAATATAATTATCTACACTAGACCCCCGATTTTACGAATACTCAGTTCCATTCGTTACATTCGTAAAATCAATAGGGGCTTATTTTGGCCCTCTACCCCATCATCAAGTTTTAAAATTTCTTTTTTTCTGCAAAGTTCTCTATTCAGGCCCTGGTTTTTATAGAATTTTGTGGGAAAATAGGAACTGTAATAATCAAAGTACAAATTTATATCATTAACAACACATCTTCCTATTAAAAGGACACCTCTGAACTGTAGGTATGACTAACACTTGTCCCAAAAAATAATTCGAGAAACAGAGCTCCGAGTGCCTCCTCACAAGTGCAAAGTCCAACTTTGTTTATTAATTTTTTTTTTTAAGGAAACCAGACAATATATTAAAAAAATTATTTACATCGATAGAATTCTCAGAAAAAAACAATTGTGAAAATGGTATCTACAATCTCCCAGTCACAAAAACAAATAATGCACTGGTGTGCATCTACTAGGCATGACACCCATAAGTAAATAATTCACCAGAGTAAGAAAGTACAGTAAAACCTCTTTATAATGACCCCTCGCGGTTCCCGAGATTAGGGTCGTTATAGAGAGGTGGTCGTTATAAGATTTCGGACCAATTTGGAACCACTATAGGCCGTTTTCGCATTAAGTCCATGTTCAGTCATCTTAAGCAATAATAAATCTTACATTTAAACTTAGCTATAAACGAAATTTATGACCAGGCGTCTTTTAGAGAAAAGGCGATAGTGTATTCTACTCTCGGGGCTTTTCTTTTATGCCGTGAACGTTTGGAAAGTCACGCGCTGTGAGGTTACGTGCAGTGTCGCCGCTTACTTGTTATCAGCCAGCCGCTTGATGAGACAGACTGAAAGATAATTGTGGGCGCGCACTGTGACGTAATGTTATCGCTCACTTAAAATATTAAAGTTACATGTCAGTGTGTAAACTATTTTGTTCAGGACAAAGAAAATGTAGCGACATGGCCCCCACTCTACTAAAAGTGTACTATTAATTAGTTAACAGCATAGTCGTAGCTGTTGTACAAGCTAACGTTTAAATTTATTAAAGAGTATACAAGTAAAAAAAAATCACGAAAAAAAACTACAAGTACACTAGTAAAAAACTTACAAGACATAATATCCAACAAACATGATAAATTAGGCAGATCATTTGTTTACTATTATCACTGCGTTGACGGGACACTAAACAAACACGCAATAAAATAAAGTCTGACACATTAAAGGGCCAATCGTAAACAATGTTGACTTCGGGATGCCGAACTCCCGCGCAATCTGTGACTGCGGCTTGTGTGTTGATTCCACTTCCTTGATTATTTCATACTTCTTCAGAAGCGACAAGCCGACTCACTTTCCACTCATTATGGAAATATCGAAAGTCCGTATGAAGTTTTAAAAAATGTACGGGTCATCAACAATCGTTTACAGAATCAAGCCTAATAATCGTAACCAAATCGAAAGCCAAAAGAACTGCGTGGGTCGTCAATAATCGTTCACAAACTCAAACCAAATAAATTACCAAATTGAAATCGTGAAAATCAAAGCGTAATAAGTCGACATAAATCGTAAAAAACCAAGAGAAATCCAAAAGTCCCGTAATAAAGTCGTTATAATAGGGCAAACAGAGAGCGTGTAGTGTATCTAACAGCAAGCGAGAGAACACTGGCACATGAACAAAGGTGGAGAATGCCAAGTGCGCCAGCTATTCACGTGAAGGGAAAGGAAGATAAGAGTACCGTTACGGCAGGAGAGGGGAAGGATGAGTTACCGCTTCCCGCATGGAGTACAGTTCTCGCCACTAGAAACGCAACACGGCACACAAAAACCTATTTTTTGCCGATTTCCTCGAAATTTGAAATAAAAAAAATTAAAAATTCACGGTTTCCCAAAAAAGGGTCGTTATAGACAGGTGGTCGTTATAAAATGGGTCGTTATAAAGAGGTTTTACTGTGTGTCGGTATTTATTCATTTTAATGTTGTACATCACTAAAACAATCCCTCGACATTTGATATTAATTTAATTAGTAAAAAAATGTACGAATGATTGTACATGAACTTAGGAAGAAGTTCCGTACAGGGCGGATAGATACGCTTCTAAATGATCATTCTCAATATGGGTACACTACAGCATGTACCAACGTTCAGCAAGACAAAAACACAATTTTGTGATTTCCGTACCTAAAATTGTTGAAAATTACATGTACAGGTGGTTGCATAGAAGTGCCATCACAGCTATTAAATTAGGAGTTCCGGGTATTTTTATTTTATTTCCAAAAATTGACAGCAATAAATTTTATGGTTCAGAGGTAGGGTGATAATTGTCCTTTCCAGTGGCAGTGTTGAGATCAGAAATGCTCATTTTATGTAACACACTGTTCAAATAAATTACATACATCGAGTAATTGTTGTACCGTAATTAAGTACTGTGTTAAAACAATTAATGGATGGAGAGTGTGTAAGAATGTAAACTGTAGTGGACATTTTACTGACGGCGCAAGACGAGGGAGAAAACAAGTAGTAGAGAAATTACCTAGAGGAAGGCCAGACTATATTTGAGTGAGTGTTTGTACGTGCGCTGGAACAATGCAGCTGTAGTGCGGCCTCCGTTTAGGCTTTTATACGTAGAAGTAATGGCTGGGCCAGTGAGCTGGCTTGGCACAGGTGGTTGTGGCGTGCTATTTTCAAAATGTCAGTGTCACGTTTTTAACGAATTTTCACCTTTTTTTGTTTTGAATTTTGTGACTAACCAAGTAATACCGGTAACTGCAACACTAAAACTCGTACTTTACAGACAGTGAAATAAATAATATATTTTCAAACTATTTTCAAAAAATTTTTTGTAAAATTTTGTTATGTTTTTAGGGTACTTGTATTTGTAAAATTGCTACCTACGTTCAGTCCATGGTTTGTAAAATAGGAGATCTAGAGTATTCTTACAAGTCTGGTGGCTTTTAAATATGTTAGGAAACTAACTGCGTTTGATAGTAATTCATGTACAAGTTAACTTTTATTTACTTGTTCATCACTGCCAATTATTCCAAAACTCTCAAATCACGTACTTTAAGGAAAGGGTTAGTGATGTGGTTCCGTTATTGCTGACGAACACTACAGTCAGTGCAATCTGTGCTCACCAGCATTATCAGAACGCAGCGAGGACAGGACGAGACGTACAGTGTAGCTTGTGTGGTACAGGGAACCTGGGTGCCGGGCTGGGTGCAGGTTGGGCCGGAGGTTCCAAGCCTACCACTCCTGTCAGTGGTACCCCGCGAGCTGGCAGTCCCACTAACAGTGCTGCCACCCCACAGCACCGCCCTGCCACCTGGAATAACAACGCCCAGGTAAGTAAGGAAGCATGTAAAGTAGGTTAGCCAAACAATTATTGCGTGTCTGATGATAGAACAACCAAATTAAGACTGCTGTATGTGAACAGTATAATTTAAATTGTGCAGTATGAAAACCTCATTATCTACTCGATAGAGAAGGTGTTTTTGTGTATGTTTCTAAAAAAAAGACGAACTGTAGTATTTTTGTCGGACGTGAAGTCTGAAGCCAATTTATTTGCATATTGTTACCTCTTGATTAATGTAAAAATCAGTACTTATAGGTCAGAGAACTTTCACTTTGCAATTTGTTACTGCTATGAAAATTTTTGGGGGTTGGCTGTAGCATTTTTGTACAGTATATATTACTAGTACGCATATGTAATGCCATGTACAGTGGAATCACATTATGACCCCTCACAGTTTCCGGGAGAAGGGTCATAAGATCTGGAAGGTCGTAACAGAGGAGTACGGACATTTTGGGCCTATATTGACTTACCCAGTACCCCTATAAGTATTTTTTTTGTAAAGTTTATATTCAGTCATTTGTGGTGTAAAATACGGGTTTTTAATTAAATAGTAAAAATAATTTCAATAAGTTAGAAACCTCCATAAAAAAAAGTTATATTCTAAAAAAGCTATCTTTAGTCTCTCCTAATAAAAAAAAACTGCATAAACGCAGTTTGACTTGTCCACAAAGTAATTTAATGTACACACCTTTGCTACCTCTAAATATAACATAAAACATTTATTGTTATCGTTAGTCTGCGTGGGTAGCACAAGTTAAAATGGTACAGCATCACCTTTAAAGCACTGTACTGTAATTTCTCAGGAAATGTTGGAAATGTACGGGAAATATACTGGAAATTAAAACACCACTTTTGCTGGACACCCTGTTCTAGAGAAGAGAAACTTAAGCAAATGCATTGCGGGCAAGGAACTTTAGGACAAATGGCTTCAGGGCAGGCGACTAGAGAACTGCAGGGCAGACGACTACAGGGCCAATCTGTATTGGGTGTGTTATATGGTGAAATATTTTTTAGGAAAAACATTTTTAGGACAAAAGACATCTTCCTATGACTACATAGTGACTATAATGTAAACTGTAGAGATGGACTTCAGTGTGCAGCATCCTTGCCTGGACCACAAACTGAACCCAGCTTGTCAGTAACCAGGTGTGTGTGTGTTTGTGTTTGCACGCAGGGCACGCCAGGCAGCACCTCACCCATGCCCGGGCTCACGCCCACTGGCACACCTCACCATCAAGCTAAAACTCCCAGTGGAGATTACAGCCGAGCCCATTTCGACTCTGTCTTCTCCAAGCAGGACCCTGCCAGTAAGTCATTCATCTCAATATAGTCTGATTCATATAAAAATTCCACATTTGGCAGTTGTGTTGGCATTTATTTTTACAGCTGTAGCCTCGAAATCAGCAGTGTTTTGCTCTACCACAAGTACCTAAGCGAGGTGGCGCAGTTCTAACACTTCGGACTCCCACTCAGGAGGATCCCTGGCTGTGGCCATCCTGATTTTGATTTTCTATGGTTTCCGAAAATCTCTCCAGGTGAATGCTGGGATGGTTTCTTTACAAAGGCTATGGCAGACTCTTCTCCCAGCTCCTGTCGTTGTACTAAGTTGGGTGTCATCATCTGTAATGATCTCGCTGTCGACGAGGTGTAAAGCTCACTTACCTTACTACAAGTATTTTTTGTACAAACACATTGTGCTGGCTTTTAATCTGTGAAGTTTATCAAAATTAAAAGTATTTTCCTGTAGAAATTTGCACACGTGATAGTACTGTGAAGCATCCTGTATCCGTAATTCTGTTACCCGAAACTTCTATTATCCGTATGTAATCTGAGGCGCGAAAAAATATGTGGAGCCCGGCAGAAGATTAAATTCTAGTTGTCAGCGCGGGTGCTGTTCCTGCTCAGTCTAGATGACGCAAGCAGAGATAGTCTCGGTTGGACTTCTTTAAAATGTTTTAGCGATGCTGTCTGAGACTGTCTACAGATAAGGTCTACAAAACATAAAACTTTTTGGCATTGGCGGTCATGCAGCAGCAAACAAAGGAAAAAGTTCTATCCATGAAAGAAAAGGTAGAGGTACTAAAAAAAACTAGATGATGGCACACGTATTTGTTTATCTTATGATGTTGGCATAATTTACTACACAAATAGAAAAATCAACATTGTAAGTTGTATACCTACTGCGATGAAAAGAAAGAAATGGAACACAGAAAAACAATGTATCTTTAAAGGGTGCCGCTAAACCTGCGTGCTTGAAGTTGAGAAACAACGGAGAGTAGGGTGACCTTGAAAGGTACATCAAATGCTGCATCACCACGAGCCAAGCACTTAACTATCGGATACCAGCCAATCCATTTTACTATGGAACTCTTAAAGCAGTGACATATAATATTATTGGTTTGTATCAATGTTCAGCGTACTTTTCTATCAGAGTTTTGCATACATCTGGTTAGTACGGCAGCCTGAAAAAGCCCATTTTAAGTAACTACAGTGAAATCTCGTTATAAAGAGTATGGTTTATAACATTATCTGTCCTATAACAACAGCTTTATAGTGCACCATATCTCCGTAATACATGTAAAATTATTTGGATATAACAACAATCCGCTATAAAGACAGTTTTTGTTGGCATTTACAGTTGTTGTTATAGTGAGATTCCACTGTTGGAAGATTTAGAGACAGTATTTTAATGAACATTTTGGCTTAGCAATGACATTTTGGCTATGTCAGAAGTGTTTTTTTTCTTCATATATTGATGCAATGGGCACAAGCGGAGTGGTTTCGTAAAAATCGTATTTAAGAACATGTTGGAACACATTTGAAGAAGATGGTAGGCGGCACCGTTAAAGAAAAATGGTGATATTGATGCGACTGTCATTCAGTGGTTGCATGTGTGGCGATGTGAAGGTGTTAGCATTACTGGATCAATATTGATTGGACAGGCACATACCGGTAGTGATTTTTTTTTTCTGCTTCATGTTAAGTCATTCACTGTGTGCTGCGTACGTCGTCACTAATAAACCTGTGGCTGTACGTGTAATCTACGTACTGCCTGAAACAGCATTGGTCATTCCAAGGTCGTTTCTCAGTTGACAGCACTGAATGGACGCGCGTACAATTTCATGCAGCAGCTTCAAAAACAATATGAATGTGTAGCGTTGTAGCGTGGCCCAGGCCCAGACCCCAGATTAATTTTTACAAGTTTCAATTTACAGTATGTTTGTTTCACATTTAGTTGTCACTTATAATGTAGGCCTCATAGTCATTCAGTGGTATCTGAGAGTTTTGTAAAGAACAGTTTTGTTAAGAACTATGTGTAATTTTATGTGTTAAAAGCCAGCACGTCAGTGGAAATTTATTCATGGTAATCAATTTCAGTAACTGCAGTTTCATTCCTCCTCTTGCGCTACGTTGTAAGAACCAACGCCTTGGATTTGTTGATGGCACTGGGCTAGTCGTGGACGTTTGACATTGGAGTTGCCAACGCACCATAATTTTGTCGCCCATCGTGGAAGCACATTGTTGATACGTCGCAGCATCGATGCCAAATATACTGCCACCTAGAACATTAAGTTTGTATGTATTGAGAAATATTTTTCCATTGACTGTTTCACATAAGAATCAAAACTTGTGACAGTAACGAAAAGCAAATGTCAGTGCACGTCAGATGAGACATCATGCCATTGTGTTTATCTAGCTCGGAGGTGGTTCACTCTCATTTGGGAGTCACTTATATCCAGCACGTCCTTGGCAAGATCACTACCACCAACGACTGCAGCCATAGCCTGTCAACACTCTACCTGCTCCAACCTTTCACGACACAAGATAGTAACGTTATACCATGGATAAGTTTAACATTTGTCACATTTCTGCGTTGCTCTGAATTGTTCAACGTATTATTTGAATATGCTTTGTTTGTACATTCTGGCAGAAAACGTTAACCTGTCAGAGCAGACTCGCGTACAATAAAAAATGCTGGTACTGTAGATAATCTCGGCTGTCAACCATAACAATAAAAAATGCTGGTAGTTAATCTCAGCTATCAAACATATCAATGAACTTCTGTTATTCAACAATTTTGGTTACCCGAAATGGTTCAGGTCGTAGCGTCGTTAGATTCAGAGTGCTCCGCTGTATTCAGAATTGTCAAAAATGTAATTCTTATATGAGACAAGACTACAACCACCACTGTTAGGTTGTATAGTACTGTATGTGTTGGTTTGTGTTTTCTGGCAGCCGTGATGTGACACCTTGTTCATGCAAGTATAATTAATACATACCGAAGTGGTGGTCTTTCCTTTTGCAGAGAAATCAGGAATTAAAAGTTACTAATTTTTCTTTGTCTGCAAAAGTAGGTAAGTTTTGAGAGAAAAGAATTTATATATTTTGAGAATAGCAAGCCAGGAAAAAATTTCACAGACACACATGGTTTTGCAAAAACCTGTTAATACAAATTTCTTTACGGTGTACATTTATTACTTGTACAATAGCATAGGTATACCTTCAGATTTCTGTTGAAGAGTTTCATTTTATAGATAACCCATATAGTTTAAAAAAAAAAGGCTTGATTTTGTAATCCTGACTCTTAATGATTGATTTGTAATCTTGTCTTGGTCTGTGTGCTGAAGGTATTGTATTGTTTTAAAACACATTTTTTTCCTTCGTTACTACTGGACTGATTTGAGCCGCTATCACTGGAGTTAGTTCCGAGTTTCTGATGAGACGTGTGTGTAGCATTTATGGTGAAGTAGGCCCACAGCATTTCTGACGGCACTGTGTAAAATAATATACTCGCTGTTATTATCTAATGAGAGTTAATTTAAAATTTTGAAATTTTTTGTTAGTTCTATTTAGGCTAGTTAACTTGGAATTCATGGCACTGTATTAAGGCAGTATATAATATGCAAGTAAACTTCAGTATAGTAACCATTAAAATTTATGACTTTTCCTTTTAATGTTTAGCAATGAATTTATGTTATGAAGTCTTCTGTAAATGAATTCTGCTATTTTTGTGTGTTATTCATATGTAGAACATTGACTTAAACTTGTCTCAGCTTCTAGCAGTCATGGTGTTCCACCCCATTGTTCAGTTCATTGTCACAGTTGCATGCTCATTCTTAAAGTGGCCTTTGCAATCTCGTGAAGTTACTCCCAAGTGTGTGCTGTTGATTGAGGTTATAGCCTGCTGCCAGCAGTGAAGACTCGTGAAGCTAGGACAACAAGACAGCACTGTACTCTGTCCTGCCTCCACTGTGTTGCATTTTGTATTGGCTATGATTACTAGGTAGTAAGGCAATGCATAACTCTAGAAGGTTTGGTTGGTGAGAGCATGAGAAGGTAGTGGCTCTTCTAGAGTGAACTGTACTAGAGTTAACCTTGACTCAACGAGTGACTGCTGAGTGAACCATCGAGGAAGAACTCCAGTGCAAGCACAGGGAGTCAATCTTTAACATAAATAAAGGGAAGGCTTCTGTCACTCGCCTTATACTGGTTGTCATTGGTGGATACACAAGGTAGTGAGAGGAAAGGAGACGAAAGGTCAATTGAGTTTCATAGGTTGTATTCAAGCATTGAACAGGTTGATACACTTGATACAGACATGGGTTTACATCACCTTCAACATTCGTTTCATGGGGTTACAATTAGACTTAGGTCATACACAATCGGGTACAGGTAGATGCGACATCATTACAAAGATACAACGAACAACAAGATGACAGCAAGGCGTATGCTGGATAGTACAACTAATTCGTTAGGGCACTTCGGGCCATGCAACTGACTACAAACACTTACAAAGGTACATCGGACCATGACAATACTGGGGTGATAGCTAGGCCTTACTCGTAGCCTGAGGTGATCACTCTTGATCCCTGAGAAGTTACAACATAACTTTGGCTTCTCTGAATGATATGGCTCTGCGGCCGAAAACTGACAACATAACAAACTTATAAGGTGATCACTCTTGATCCCTAAGAAGGCTACAACATTGCTATGGCTCTACGGGCCGATAACTGAATGACAACATAGCGAGGTTACAAGGCGATCACTCTTGATCCCTAAGAAGGCTATAACACATCTATGGCCGTTCTGAAATTACTGAATGACAGGTTCCGTACTGAAGTGCGCAACAACACTTTACTTTTAGCGCGTCAGGGCATGGAGACAAGAGACCATAGCGTGAAGTTAGGTCTCCATGCTTGAGCAAGGCTGAACCGCGGTCAAGCTGGCTTAGTGATCAAACCGAGCCGACCTGGCAAGCGCAGGAGCGGTAAGGGTGATGAGATTGGGTAGGAGGGCTTAGGTGGCAGTTTCCCGCCACAGCCCGTAAGAAAGAAGCTAGGGTTTAGGTGGCAGTCTCCCGCCACAACCCCGGATAGGTGGTAGTTGAGGGTAAAAGGGTAGGAGGGTTTAGGTGGCCGTTTCCGTCCACAACCCGTAAGGAAGGAAGGGAAGGAGTGCCAGGCCGACCCAGCCCGAAGGCCGAGCCGCTGACGACTGACTGACTGGGGCAAAACGCCCGTCTTTTATACTCGCCAGAAGGGCAGAAGTACCGTTAGCAAAATGGCAGCTCGAGGCTGTCTGCTGCTGCAGTAGCACCACCCGCACACACTGAAATTACTCACTCGGGGCACAAAAATACTTAACTGAGTAAACAAATATCTCGCTTGACATAAATTACGCTTGTGTTGCCGTTAAACACTAAGATTAATACAAACAAGTATTTATATCACTTTTAGACACATTTAAAGTAATAACAACAAATACAATACATATTTACGTGCATATTTCCCGTGATTATTTATTACTGCACTTTACAGAGTCTTGTGCACGGGATTGGTTACACTGGTGAAGCACTCGGCCGTGTTTGTAAATAGACATTGGTAACAAAGTTTGCCGGCGGCAATTATACATGGAAAATAACATTGGATAACACTGGGACGTAAGTAAAAGTTGTTTTACAAATAAAGACGGCGACCTGTGATCTTACATGGCACATATAACACTGGAATAAAAATAAACGGCAACACGGTGATCGGCAGTGGTGCGGGAGAAAACTAGTACTTTTAGGTTATAATAGATAGGTGTTAAAAATCACGGGAGGAGCGTTAACATGGTTCCTTCTTTGTGACGCTATGGCGATGCGTCAACTCTTTGTGATCAGAAACTATGTAGCTCATCCAGACATGTGTACAGCTTGTAGTTGTGGTTTACGGAAGGTAACTGTGACTTCTCGTCAGATCTCTGATACGTATGCCAACATCCCTGGTAACTGTTTATTCACTGACTGTACAGGATATACATATAATGTAAACAAAGAGAAAAATGGGAAAAGGCTGCTAGGCTTCTAATTACAATAACATATATTTATGAATGTACAAGTACTTGCAGAATTGTGATTGAACACAAAACACAGACGACACATTTTATTGTGTGGTCGTATTGTTTTGTTGGCCAAGCCAGCTTACTTGGGCTGTGAGTGGTGGCACGCTGTAGTTGGTAGACTGTAAGTGGTAGTATGTACTGTATTTACGTGAGTAGAGGCCGACCCTCTGTTTCTGTTTTAGTGTTGCAGGAAAAAAAGAAATGTTTTTTTTTTTCTTTCTGCATTTGTTTGTTTTAAAAATAATATATTATCTCAAAAATAACACATTGCTAATAAAAATAAATTGTTACTGGTAATATTATGTAGGCTTGAATTAATTGTTATTTCCTATTACTGGAATTCTTCACAGATTAACACATTAACGAGAAAAAATGATAAGGGTCACAATTTTGTTGGGCGCTTACGTCAATGAAGTCGACTTGTGCTGTTGGTAGAGTGAGGCAGGTTCTGGTTCATGGTGCATTTGGCTAGTTTTTTATGCGCACCTATGGAACATGCCCTGCTAAATACAGACATGGTAGCACTGCAGACCAATGTTAATGTTAAGTTAGTAATTTATCGTTCAGTGTTTATTAGCAGTAGTGATTTTAGTGTTAACTGTATAAGTTCAAGGAAAACCATTGCAGTACGTTTGTAGTAAATATTAATATAAATCTTTAAGAAAGCCAGCTTTTGTGTGATTTGGAATTTAAAAAAACTCTATTTTATGTGTTGGTAATAATTTTTTTTAATGCACAATTTTATGTTGACTCGGGTATTTACAGTTTTTTTCTGGGAATAAAACGCTCAACCTCTATTCAGGTAAGTACAGTAACTAGTGCACCTAGTGGCTGAGAGTGTAGCATACAGTTTGACTATGTGACAAGGTCTCTTGTTTAGGCTTGGTGGTTATCTGGATGTGGTAACGTACTGATGCGATAGTTCTCACTGCCTCAGTCCTGCAGTACAGTATTGTCTGAGGTAGATAAAGCCTTCACCAACCTGGTATTGTAACAGGAGTAATAAATGCCTCCTGATGTTTAGTTTCCGTTTGCTACAATTTTTTTAAGTATTTTATTTTGTAAGATATGTACCTACTATACTTGAATGACGGTGAGAATGTCTGTGCAGATAAGACGAAAAAAAGTGGTGATGTGTTTGGTGACCTGCTGGGTAGTCAAGGCTATGAGTTTGCCGCCAAGAAGGAGAGTGGTCCGAGAACCATCAACGAGATGAGGAAAGAGGAGATGGCCAAGGACATGGATCCTGAGAAACTGAAGGTAACTTTTCCTGAGTATATATTTTAAAAATATAGTACACTCCCAATTGTCTACACTAACGAAGTGGACAGAGACCACAAATATCAAGATTGAAAACAATGAATTATTGTAAATGCTACAATTTCAAAGCTGTTAGGTTATTATTCCTTCAGATACAGTTGCATACTGTGCTTCATGCCGCAGCTCTTGTGTATCAGTTGTACAGTTAACAGCTTGCAACATTTATGTGTACGTACTGGTTTGTGGTCGTTGCACTTATCAAACTAGCATTTTAAAAAGATTTTGAAGTTTGTCGCAGACTTGGACAATAGGTAAACTTAAAGAACTTTAATAATTTTGAGTGTAAGCACACATGTGAGATTAAAGGATTTGATGATGCATGTTCAGTTGGAATGCACGTGTCCATTTCTCTTTTAATCATGAGGATTACAAAAAAATATATAAAGTATAATTATAATTTAATCTGAGATATCTCCCTTGGTAGGCAAAAGGATCAACATCACATTTTACAGACTTTTGAGTAGAAAGAAAAAACTATAAAGAAATTAAATTAAAAAAAAATTCCAAAAACAGATAGTTATTATTGTAGCTATTATAATTTATTGGTTTGTGGACATATGCCGTTGCTAATGTTTTGCTGATTCAACCTGTGTTGAATGACAAAGTGCGAAAATGAAAAAAAATAACAAATACTGTATAAAACACAAAAAAAACCAGAAGAATTCTGTCAGTTCCCCTCTCCCCCTCCCTTATTTATAATAATTGTTATATTAGACAACAAAGAATTCTAGAGGTAGAATTCATTTGAATATCGACGCAACAGTCAGACTCAAAAGACAGACACAAATATAGAACCAGATTCCCAATGAAACAAGATGGAAATAGACAATAAACAGTGGACAACAAACACAAAACAATCACAAGTTAAAACCAACAGAAAAATGCAACATTTCGAGGATTGTGATCAATCCCCATTTTCAGACTGAGACACATCTGGTCGTAAAACCAAGATGCGAATGAAGTTCACTAAAAATTGGGGCTTATGTACCTTGGATGGTCTCTAAGCTGCTCGGCCAATACTGGCAAAGCATGCGTGATTGGCTGGGCTCTCGGCCAGTGAGAGGCAAGTACTCTCCTTATTTGCTGAGCACCTTGTAGTGATCTTGGCTGGTGTTCTGCCAAGACTGTTAAACATAAATCTGTTTATTTGTTTTATTTATTTATATATTTTCTGTAACACTGTTTCTTATTTTATTAAAGGTAACCACAAATTTTTCAGTTCAATGCTCATAAGCCAACAGCATGTAAAGTACAGTAGTAATAATGACTGGCTCCAGTGATGTAGTTGCTAAGCAATATTGACAGTACTGTAATTATCATTACAAAATCACTAGGTTCGCCCGAGTAGGGCAAAATGTCACATTGAGTGAAATTTTTGAGAGGCTAATGAACTCCTGGCTCAAGAACAATTTGCCAGTTGGTGCAAAAAAAAAAATTAAACAGAATACGTAATCAAAACCATCACATAGTGTAACTGAATGCACTGTGTTCAAAGGACAGTACAGTATTAAAGAAAGAAGCATAAAATAATTGAATTCAGATTAAAATTGTGCATGTAATAGTAAAGCATATACACTACATAAAATTGAAATGCAAAATTAAAGAGCCATTTTGTAGCATCTGTAAACTTAAAGTTTATGTTTGAAAAACGTATAATTTATCATCTTTAGATACAGTATGAAAATTTAGGATTTTTAAATGGATTGCAATACATTTCTTATAAAATACCCTCTTTTTAGCATTAAATAGTCTGTCATAAAATTCCTAAAACTTATTATTATTCAAGGTGCAGTTGAAGCCCCTTTTTCCTATGTACGGTCACACACACACATAAAGTACTTCATTAAACAATATAAGATACTAAGTTAGTGGTGGCAATACAGTACATTTTTTTTTTGTGAAGGCGTGATTTAAGAGAGGAGCATCATCCCATTAAGTGGCAGTGAGATAAGAGATAGGAGATTGTTGTGGTTTGTGGTGACAGATCCTGGAGTGGGTGGAAGGTAAGACACACAACATACGTGCGTTGTTGTGCTCCATGCACACCATCGTCTGGGATGACTGCAAGTGGAACAAGATGGACATGCATCAACTAGTAACCCCTGCAGACGTCAAGAAGGCTTACCGTCGCGCCTGCCTCGCTGTCCACCCGGACAAGGTACCACCGCCCACTATTGTACTACTTACTTATGTACTGTACGCATATTAGTGAAGATGTCCAGGTAACTGTTCTGTTGTTGATGACAAAACAATTATATACTACAAGGTTTCACGTCTATTGATATCTGTCGTAAAAAAAGACAAATATTTAGTGGAGTTTCATGTTTATTTTAAAAATTGGAAATTGATAGTTACGTACTATTACTATATTACATACTTTGAAAAACACAAGTTGTACTGCTAAATAACTATAGTATAACTGTGGTTTAACACCAGGTCACTGTTTCTGAAAATCTTGTTGCTAAATCAATGTTTTGTAAATCCTAGTTCGTTGAATAGGGAACCTCAGGTTACGGATTCTGACAATATTTCTCCTATGTCGATGTTTTATTAAATCATAGTTCGTAAAATCAGAATTCTACTGTTCACAATATTAGATAAAAATATTTACACAGTTAAATAAAACCAGAAATTTGCTTGCTAAAAAAATAATAAATACAGTGATATCTCGTTACAAAGTACTTGAAGGGAACTTGAAATTTTACACTTAATACAGAAAATACTTTATACTGAACTGTTATTTAATGGAAAACTTTCAGTAAAGGTTCCAATAAATGTACTTTATAATGTAAAGTACTCGAAACTGAAGTACTGTATACTGAGATTTCACTGATCGATAGTCCTACTTGTAAGTCAGTAATTTTGTAAAAAAAAATTCCGAGACTCTTTTTTGAGTGATATGGCTGTGTTTTGAAATGTTTGCATGTACAGTAATTATAATCTCTATCTTCAGTGTTCTCATTATTTACAAGGAGCTACTTGTATATTGCGACCAATATATTACATGGTTTGTCAAGTTCGTTTTTCAGTAATAGTATAATTGTTTTCATGATTTCAGTTCCAAGTATATGATCATGCTGACATTACAGTCAAACCTTTTTAATACAAACCTGAAGGGACCAAAATTTTGGCTCTTTGTAGTAACGAGGTTTGTATTAACAGGTTTTCACTACAACCTTAAAAAGTTTCTAAATATTTGGTCACTGTTTATCCCCACAAATCACGTATTCTTTTCACCACAATGACTTCCTTTTACTTGAGAACTTGATATTGCATGGTTTACTGCATAAACAAAATTTTTATGAAACATTAAAGTAAATATTTTATTTCTTGTCCCATTCCAAGGGGAATAAAAATCACTTTGTATTGATGAGAACTTTGTAGGTATTAACAGGGGTTATATTTATGAGGTTCCACTGTATGTATACTGTATTTACTCGTGTATAGGTAGTGCTTTTTTTTATTAAAAAACAAAGGATAACAATTCTGGGGTGGGCTTTATAGACTGTAAATAGAAAAAAAAAAGAAAATAAGTTGGAGTACTAGTCATAAACTGTCAGATGGAAGAGAGGGGATGGAGAGAGGACTTCTCACTGCTCACTCGTGCATCATTACTACTCTTCCTTTCCTAATTCTCCTCCTCCCTCCCCCCTCCCGCATGCAGGCAGCAACATTTGCAGGCAATTTATAGATAGCTGCTGAGAAGGCAGACACAAGTCACGCCCCAATGACTCTCCACCATCCCCCCTTCCCCTTTCACCATTCTCGGCTAATGCCATTGATACCTCACTACTCTGCTTCACCTTCTCCAACTCCGTGACATTTTTTGCATACTTACTAATACCTTTCAAATTTTTTCCCCTTGGAACTTGTTTCAAAAATTATGGTGAATACTATACACGAGGGATTGCTATACATGAGAATATACTGTATATTGTGCCTTAAATAACTTGGAGAAAATATCAAGTTGTGTTTTTTCCTTCCTTTAGCAAATGGGGACTGAGAATGAGAACATAGCAAAGATGATATTCATGGAGCTGAACAACGCGTGGACAGAGTTTGAGAATGATGCCAGTCAACAGCAGGTATTCTCTGCCAACTAGTTGCAAGGTTTGGAAGTGTTGCCAGCTTCCTGACTGGTCTTGCGTCACCTGCTCAAGGCGTGGATATTTTCCAAATATTCATCCATAATATGCAAACCTGGCATCCATCGCGTCGGCTCTGGTGTTTATTGATGGAGTCAGAAACTGTTAGTTTCTTTGACGAGGAATGGTCCGTAAGACAGATCGTGACCGACGGGAGGATTCCAACTGCACAGTACATGGTAATGCCAGACCTTTCAGTATAATTGTTCGTAATGCATGTACTGTAGTAGTCGAGGTTGCCGTTATGTCCATATTGCCCTCGTTAAGTGGCTTGTAATCTTTATGTAAAGTCGTAGAAAACCACATTCTTGTACAAATTGGAGTATTACGACGGTGAATTCAAGATGCTGTGTACACAGAGGAGTGGAATTGTAAAGGATGTAATTGTACGTGTACAGTGTAAAGATTCCAATGTAATTACCTAGTTTTAAGGCATTTGTGATAGCTTTAATTTATTTACTTAGCATTTTGTTTTTTCATTGTCAGGTTGATGACAGTGTGATGATTTGTTTGTTGCATGTTTGTTATATCATTTCTGATGATGATTTACCATGGTGTTGGCTGTTTATCTTTTTATAAAAGATACCAACCACAGGGTGCAGTTATGTACTATAGTTGTGTTGAATGTCCTGCCCTGCTGTACAGTCGGGGCATCTGTACATATTGTGTATACTGACGGTACGTTGTGTATCAGTGCTGTGAAAGTGAGGGTCTTATTCCCGGGCATGATGCAATATTGACACTTTCATGTCGTTTGGAACTTTGTCGTCTCAACATTTATGTTGTAGCTCTAGAAGATTTTTATTGTGTACAACATTTTGGATTATTTTTGTATTATTTTTATTTGGTTTTTGAATTAAATCAAACTTTATCAATGTGAAGATATGCGATTGCCCTCCTGTTGTGCCGTCTTCCTTCCATGCTTATCGGCATTCACATCGCAGCTTGGCAAGTTGTCTGACCGTGTTAAAGCTGCTCGCACGTGTGCCGCAGAACTCACTTTCTACGTCTACCGTAGTTTATAATATCTGTCTTGTGTCTTCAGTATCAGCAGACAGTTGCTACAGCCTTGTAGATGCAATGTTATCAATTCAGCTGGTGGTGAGTGCACAACAGTTTTCCTCTGTGCATCAGAATGTTTATAATTGCTTAATTTTATTTATTTGTAATTTTTTAAAATGTTATTTTCATGTTTAATATTGTTATGAAATTATTATTGTTATATAAATATGGCTGTAACATTATTGTGTATATGTTAAATGAATTAAATGAACTATGCGTGCTTCATGAAACTACAGTAAGTTTATGTTAGTGTAGTTCATGAAGCTTGCTAACACTTTGCTCCAGCACACACACCTGTTGTCCGTGTCCTTGCTAGACAAAAGTCTGCAGCGATAGTCTGGTAATGTCTGTGTAACCGACAGTCGTTGCTCATTGTCCAGTTATGTAATACGTGTGGAAACATCACTTGTGTAGACTGTTCGTAGTTCAGGGGGACACGTGACGTGGCTTTGTTAGTGAATCCTGGGTTATAATGTGCTGTGGTTTTGCCCTTCCCATTAAGCTGCCTGCAGTTGTCTACCTGAGTTGAACTATGAGGAGCTTGGCATGATCGGTGTAGGATGTAGTGAAAGGTAGACTTGGCCGTGTCCTGCGAGGTACATACACTAGCAATTTGCCTTTCCTACCAGAAACCGCTACACATTGTGACATATGAATATTTTCTGTCGCGTAACAAATGTCAACATAAGAAACACGTACAGTATAGTTCAGTTCACAAATGTGCATGTAATTGAAGAGTCGTCGAGCACGTATGGGAAGGTGAACAGGTACGTACTCTTGTCACTTTTCATCATCTTTTGTTATTTGCATCACATCCGTCATACCAATGTGATTGCAGCATTACTCCATGTGTATAAATCAGTCTGGAGTGAAAATATTAACTGTACTTGTAAATGCACTTAACTTGAGTCCATGTTCACTACTTTTTGCTCGTGTTGGCTCCTATCCAAGTTGTAGAGTCTGGAATGTTACTGTAAATGTGCCAAGTGTACGTAGCAGTGAGTGTGAGAGCTTGGAACTGCACTGTACTACACTGTAAAGGTAGATGTGAATGGTGGACATGTATTAGTGGTCAAGTATGCAGTGTGGATAACAAGTGTATACTTTCACCTTGTGCTGGACTCTCATGGCAGGATTGTGTGGTGTGCTTACACGCGTTGCAGGTATCTCACCTCGGCCGAGAGTGTGGCAGTTGTGTGTTCAGGATACAGGATGATCTGTAGAAGCTGGATTATGTTGTGATTAGAGATAAAGCTTAAATGCTATGTAACTCGCTCCCATACACCGAAATTCAGCTTGAATAACAAAACACAACTAATTCACCTGAAATCCATTGTTTTTCTCAATGAGTTCGTCTGTATGTAAACTGAGGAATCACATTCCTAAATTTATTTTAAGATGTTGATTGGAGGTATAAATTGTCAAAATAATTTCAAAATTGTGGAGGAGAAATTCTGAATGCCAAAAATGTGTTTTTTGAGAAAGAGGGATAAACAGTGCTGCAAGAGCATGCGTACGTATGGGACGTTCAATTTTTTGATGATCGTAAAATCTATTGAAAATTGTTGGGACTAAGCTTACAACAAAACATAGGCGTTGGCAGATAGTTATTTTGATGTAATAAACTCAATTCTGTCTCTTTTGGCACGTAGATCATTTATAATTTCCACTCTACAATTAGGACTTGGAAATTGAAATTACTGTAATTTTAATAAATCTTGTCCCTTGCATCCAGTATGCTCTTTCAGCGAGCTTCGAGTAGAAAGTATGTGATGTTGCAGTTATTTGAAACTTACAGAAAATTGTCAGCCTATCGCACAGTTATTTTCTTCTGCAAATGCAGTAGCCTTTAATTTAAAATCTGCAGTATAGCTGTTTAATTTTTCAATACATATATGTAACACACAAAGTGGCCATAGAAAATAAAGAACAACTTGTAACCAATAAACTGCGCAACGATACTAAAACACTCTGCGTCTACTTGCCACCTGCTTCAAACACGCTGTAGCTGGTTTTACAAGTCATGACACTAGAGAAAAAAAATTTATTTTGTGTCAGTGTAATGCCAAGCCATGCCTCAATGGCGCTTTTCCACCCTCTCCTCCGTAAATCACAAATTAATCCAAACATGTTCTTTCGTTACTTCTTCCCCCCCCCCCCCCACTCTTCGCCCTCCTAGACACCCAGGTGGCAAAAGAAAATAAAAAACATTAGCCTTTCAAAAGCTGACCATAAGTC